>CM035803.1:6195960-6305960 GCA_020466265.1 Siphamia tubifer
TCTTCCATACTTTAATCACATGAATGAGAAACAAATGACTTGGTGTAAATATGGTATATAAAGTATATAAGGTATAAATATGGTATATAAAGTATATAAGGTATAAATATGGTATATAAAGTATATAAGGTATAAATATGGTATATAAAGTATATAAGGTATAAATATGGTATATAAAGTATATAAGGTATAAATATGGTATATAAAGTATATAAGGTATAAATATGGTATATAAAGTATATAAGGTATAAATATGGTATATAAAGTATATAAGGTATAAATATGGTATATAAAGTATATAAGGTATAAATATGGTATATACGATGGGTGTAGATGTGAGGAACAGTGTGGATGCAGAATGTCCCCAGGAGGACATCACAGACTCATAGTGTGTCCAGAAGAACGGACTTTCTTCCCTACATCTGCTATAACAAAACTTCCCAGAATGCATCAATGTTGGAAGTCCAAAGCTCTATATCCAAACCCTGCACACACTCTACATCTTCTAAAAGTGTAAACACGAGCCCATTGGAGAGCGTCCCCGTTTGGACGACACACTAACACTGTACTTTCATTAAAGTGATTAAATCTGGCTTCATTCCCAGTCCACTGATGTCAACGCCAAGACAAAACCAGTCCAGACCAGACCTGGGATCAGGGGAATTCCACTGCTAATATGCACAACAACACGCGTCCACAAGAGGCCCTTAATGCCCACTGTGACAAATATGCAACATAACCTGTTGTAATATATGTATTGTGTGTGCTATCGCCAAATGAATGATCTCCACTTCATTTAACATTTAGTTCTTTCAGGGCTGTCAAATTATTCCAAGTTTTATTCAGTTTCATTTGGATTAAAATGGATGTCGGTCAGGTTTTCTTTTTTTTTTCTACTCAAATTTCCCACAAAATACACAAAAATATATAAAGAAACACAAAAACTGTAGATAAAAAATATATAAAACCTGTTCAAGTCCATTAAAATTGGCCCCCCCAAAAAAATAAAGAAAGTGATGAAAAATTCAAAACATGCAAAAATTATTCTAAAATACAGGAAAAAATAAACATTTAAAAAAATAAAAATATCCCAAAGATATTCAAAAACCCTTTTAAAATAAAAAGAAAAAACCCTAAAAATATGATAAAATAGCCCAAACATCTGAAAAAAAAGACGTATTGGGTTAACATTTTTAATTATTGTATTGTATTTTATAAAACAAATAGACCAAATACAAAATATTGGAAATTATATAATAATTGACTTAATACAGTAAAATACAACATTTACAGTGTGAATAAATGCTGCAAATTAATCAATACAGTGACTTCTATTAGAGACAGAACATAAAGATCCAAATATGAATGAGATCACACTAACATGTAAAGTGTCTATTTCACAGGTGTCAAACATGTGGCCTGGGGGCTAACAACAGCCCCCTAAAGGGTCCAGTGTGGGTCCATGAATATGTGAAATGCAGAAAAAAACACTAAAGATATTAACAGTCCAGGAAGTTCAAATCATTGTTGATAGTATAAAATACTGTTATAATAGAAATAATTAAAAATGATGGGGGGGGGGCAGGTCAGCACAGGACACAGGTGAGTCACTGCAGATCATGTTGTCTATTACTTTTTTGGTTTAGTTAAAAAAAAAGAACAAATAACACTAACGTTTTACAAAAAAAAGGAATAACCTGAAATGTCTCGACTAACGAGATGAGATGAACAACAACACAACAACGTCATCTGACTCTTTACAGAGTTGATAGGAGACAACAATCGATGACAGAAATAGATAAAGTCCCAAGCATCCCCTGTCCTTAGACCCTCCCCCTGTCCTTAGACCCTCTCCCTGTCCTTAGACCCTCCCCCTGTCCTTAGACCCTCCCCCTGTCCTTAGACCCTCCCCCTGTCCTTAGACCCTCCCCCTGTCCTTAGACCCTCTCCCTGTCCTTAGACCCTCTCCCTGTCCTTAGACCCTCCCCCTGTCCTTAGACCCTCCCCCTGTCCTTAGACCCTCCCCCTGTCCTTAGACCAGGGGTCTCAAACATGCGGCCCGGGGGGATGAAGAGCATAATAACCTATTTAATGACTCCATGTTTTCTTCTCAGTTTTTTCTTTGTCTATAAATGAAAACAACTTCCAATTTGTCTCAGTGTTTGACTGCAAAAAATATTAAATTACAAAAATATTTACCTTTATGAAGTATCCAATAACAATAAAATGTGAACAACCTGAAATGTCTAAAGAAAATTAGACACAATTTGAACCATTTTCTGCTTCTGTTCCTAAAAGTTTAGTGTCTTTGTAGAACTGATCCATAATAAAACTCATGGACTAATGATAAGTTGAGGCAGAATATTGTTAAAATTGCCCTTATTTTCCTTATGAAATGTAACTTTTTTTAAAATATTTGGATAATTTATGAAAGTATTTTCTTAATTTAATGGGTGTTTTTTGCACTAAAACAATGACAAAAATGTGTAGTTGTCATTTTTTAAATAGGTTATTATGTTTTCTTTCTCCCAGTCCGGCCCCCATCAAATCAGGCTGAATGTGGCCCCTAAAGAAAATGAGTTTGAGACCCTTGCCTCAGACCCTCCTTCTCTGCAAGAAAAAACTGCAAAACCCAGTGGGAAAAAAGAAACCTTGAGGAGAACCACACTGAAGGACAGATCCACTCCCATGGACGGACAGACTATAGATGAACGTCCATTTGTAGATGAAGGGGGGGGCAGGTCCATTCATCAGACAGGTGAGGGTGGGGGAGGGGGTCTGGGGTCACAGGTCAGCACAGATCCTGTTGTCTATGCCTCCTTATGCAGATACTGCTGAGAGACATCCATGTCCAAAGGAAGACTGTCCATAACTGGAACCATCCACATTGTGTTGTTAGTTACCATCGTGGTTGACAGTGTTTCCATGGAGATGAAGAGATCCATGGGAGTGGATCCCTCCTCCAGTGTGGTTCTCCCCAAGGTTTCTTTTTCTCCACTGGGTTTTGGAGTTTTTCCTCCCGAGAAGGAGGGTCTAAGGACAGGAGGTGTTTGGGACGTCCTCTATTTCTGTGTAAAGACCTGTGACATGACCTTGTTGTGTTCTGATCAAATAAATAGAAAATGTCACATATTTTCACAACACTTTAAATGTATGTGTCTGAAAAACAAGCATCAGTACGAGTATGATGTCACACAATCACATGATTTTCAGTGTGTGACTCATGATCAGCTGCTTTCCTCTGCAGACGATGATGTCATTTATATACGATGCAGGGTTCTCACCAGCGTAATAGTAACCGGGACGTCCCCACACACAATAGCTTTCATTAAATGTCGCGGCCCGGCCCAGATGTCAGCCAATGAGCGTCACGCAGATGTGATTTAGGACAATATTCACCATATATGGCATCACGGTCCGTGTCTATGTTGGGATTTGAATTTTCCGTTTATGAATGGGAATTAAAAAACAAAAAACCACTGGTATATTTGACTTTTGTTTTGAAGCACAAAACCAACAATTGAATTAAGCAGCATTTTCCTTTCATTTTCATTCTTTTCATTTCACTTTTCAAAAAGAAATTCAAAGTCAACAAAAATGAAAAAATAATCAAAAACAAGCAATATTCATATTCTTACACTGAAAGCTGGAGGTAAAGGCACTGGTGGTGGTGGGGGGTATAACAGCACTAAGAACCCACGCTTAGTTGAATTAACACACTTTGTTGTTAAAAAGACAAATAACACTTCAAAGTGTGAAATCCACATTACACTGGTGTTAATGTTAACATTGTAACTCAACACCAACTCTGGTGTAGTGTTGATCCCCCACTTTAAAGTATTAAGTGGTTTCTATTTTTTTTAACAACAAAGAGTGTTAAACCAACAACTGAGTGTTTCATTTGAACACTTTCAAAAGTGTTACTTTTACACTGCATAGTGTGGATACATATAGACAGTCTTGGGATTTAAATTTAACACCATGGGTGGATGGCTGATCCTTCAGAAAAGTATGAAAGTGTTTAAGATTCGTAAACTGATAAACTCGTGCTAGGAAAGAACATTCGGATAAAAAATAAAGAGATGGCACAAGAAATGATATGGCTGGGATCATAAATGACCCCACATGGTCGCTTAAAGGTTAAAGTGCACTTGGTGTTTATAACTGTAAGTCAGAGTGTGGAAGTGGACTAGAAGGAGACCACCTGAAGACATCTAAGCAGACTAGAGGTGTTTTAGCACGTGGTCAGTCAGCTGGTCAAAGGGCCGTTAAGAGTCCAGACTGAATGGGGACCACATTGTAAACCACCAACACCCATGTAGCTGCACTTGTTCACCCTCAACGCATGTAATCTACACAACCAGGCTACAACGTAGAATTTAGGTTGAACCACAACCTGTAATTATGGCTCCCATTGGTTCCCATTGGCCCTCGCTCACTCCCATGTCCCCACAGATGACAAAAGTACTGACATTCTGTACTGCAGTACAAGTACTGCTACTGTTGTGAAAAAATACTCAGTAGAACTTCTCTATTGTAATAAAAGTAAAAAGTAAAACTGCATTTTTTTTTTTTTGCCATGAATGAAATAATACCAGAATTAACCAGAATAAATCATAAAAGTTTCAAAAGTTTCTAAAAATAAATCCTTTAAAAGTGAGTTAGTGTCTATAAATGTGTTTGATCAGGTCACAGTTACTGAGTTTAGTGGATATGGATGAAAAAATGTAGGAAAAATGGAAGAAAACACACAACTGAGATTAAAAAAAAAAGTAATTACAAGATTTTTTTAAAAATCCTAAATTGAAATAAAACATCAACATTGTGAAATAAAAAAAAATCCAAACATGAGATACAAAATGTATAATTATGTGGGGAAAATAGTCAAACTTCTGACATAAAATATAAAAATGATGACACAGAAAGACACAGTTTTGCTCCACTGATTTACAACTTCTTTTTCCGTACTGTTACGTCTGTTTAGGGATAAAAAGTTAAAATTGTTAGATAACTTAATAAATATGAGATAAGAAATGTATAATTATAAGATAAAGGGTTGAACATATATCAGATAAAAAGTCCATCCTACTGTTTTCCCTCCTTATCTTTGTTCCTTCACATTCATGTTTCAGCGTCAACTCTTGGTGACTCTAATGTTTTCATTCATTTCTTTCTAAGACATGACACTGGTTTTTGGATCATTTCTCTTTAGTTTTCATTGTTGAGTGCATGAACGGATCAATAGTAGCATGAACAACAGCAGGCGGACACTGTCAGGGCTGTACCTACAATGTCAGCCGTGTGGGTTGGTGTTCTGTCATTGGTCCATGTGGGCAGGGGGAGGTCCTAAAGTGTTTCAGAGTCAGCAGTTGTGTGAATGTGACCCTGTGAAGGTGTGAAGTGTTTCAGGTGAGGCCTCAGACCTCCATCACCCAGAACACAGCGCTCACCTCAGCCAATCAGCTGCCTCCCTTCACACTCCCAGGCTTTTTTCTGTCATTTTCCAAACTAACTGTTCACATCTGGAAGCCCCCCCCCCCCAACACACACACACACACACAGCCACCATCTGCTGACTGCACTTATTTGGTTTGGAAGTGGTTCCCATGGAGCGGTGGTCCCAGACGCACAGACGCTACCATCCACAAAATAAAAAATAAATAAATAAATATATATATATATATATATATATATATATATATATATATATATATATATATATATATATATATATATATATATATATATATATATATATATATATATATATATATATAATAACATAATAATAATAATAATAATAATAATAATAATAATAATTAATTAAATTAATTAAATTAACTAAAAAATGTTTAATCAAATAAAACAGTTTAAATATGAAAGTAAAAGAAAAAAGTCAATTAAAATGAAAAAAAAAGATAAAATAAAAATATTATCAAAAACTATTCAAAGACAACAGTATAATTACAAAAAATAATAAAATCAATAAATAAAATAATAATAATAATAATAATAATAATAATAATAATAATAATAATAATAATAATAATAATAATAATAATAATAATAATAATAATAATAATAATAATAATAATAAATTAACATAAAACGATTTAATATGTTTTAATAAAATCAAAAATAATAAAAGATAAAGGTAAAAGAAAAAAGCTAATAAAAGTTAAAAAAAAACAACAAATAAAATAAACAAAAACAATTAAAAGATATAAGTATAATGAAAAACATTTTTGAAATACATTAAATACATTAAAATAAAAATAAATACATAAATATAATAAAAGATGAAAGTAAAATCCCATCAGTCCCTGTGTCAGTATCTCCAGTCCCCACCAGTCCGTCCTCCTCACACATGTTAGTTAAGGCTGAAGCCACGCCCCCACGGAACAAAAGAGGCGTGTAATCAAGTCATAGCTGAAAAATGCAGCATGTGTTTCTAATCAGCGCCAGCGTCTTCGATTCACATGTTTGGAACTTTTGGTCTTTGGCAGAAAAAAAACTGCATTTATTGCAAAGTCAGTGATGTGGCAACAACAACTGGAAACAATTTAAGAAGTAGTGAGCTCATGAAGGTCTGCTGGTTCTGTGTTCCCTGTAGAACATGAACGTTCTAACTAGAACCCACTGAAGGTCCACGGAACCTTCTGGAATATAAAGTACAAATATTTATATAAATGTAAAGAGTATAAAGTACAAATATTTATATAAATATAAAGAGTATAAAGTACAAATATTTATATAAATGTAAAGAGTATAAAGTACAAATATTTATATAAATGTAAAGAGTATAAAGTACAAATATTTATATAAATATAAAGAGTATAAAGTACAAATATTTATATAAATGTAAAGAGTATAAAGTACAAATATTTATATAAATGTAAAGAGTATAAAGTACATATATTTATGTAAATATAAAGAGTATAAAGTACAAATATTTATATAAATGTAAAGAGTATAAAGTACAAATATTTATATAAATGTAAAGAGTATAAAGTACATATATTTATGTAAATATAAAGAGTATAAAGTACAAATATTTATATAAATGTAAAGAGTATAAAGTACAAATATTTATATAAATATAAAGAGTATAAAGTACAAATATTTATATAAATGTAAAGAGTATAAAGTACAAATATTTATATAAATGTAAAGAGTATAAAGTACAAATATTTATATAAATGTAAAGAGTATAAAGTACAAATATTTATATAAATATAAAGAGTATAAAGTACAAATATTTATATAAATATAAAGAGTATAAAGTACAAATATTTATATAAATGTAAAGAGTATAAAGTACAAATATTTATATAAATATAAAGAGTATAAAGTACAAATATTTATATAAATGTAAAGAGTATAAAGTACAAATATTTATATAAATGTAAAGAGTATAAAGTACATATATTTATATAAATGTAAAGAGTATAAAGTACATATATTTATATAAATGTAAAGAGTATAAAGTACATATATTTATATAAATGTAAAGAGTATAAAGTACATATATT
Source organism: Siphamia tubifer (assembly GCA_020466265.1). Classification (NCBI taxonomy): domain Eukaryota; kingdom Metazoa; phylum Chordata; class Actinopteri; order Kurtiformes; family Apogonidae; genus Siphamia; species Siphamia tubifer. The sequence goes on from CM035803.1 coordinate 6,203,493, forward strand.
TATATAAATGTAAAGAGTATAAAGTACATATATTTATATAAATGTAAAGAGTATAAAGTACATATATTTATATAAATGTAAAGAGTATAAAGTACATATAAAAACATTTTCCACTTGTTACCTGTTTCTCTCATGCTTTATGGGGACTTCCAGAAAAATCTTTTATTTATAGGACCACATCATTTCTATTTTACTAGTGGGGACCTTTATTTCTATTAAATTTTTGGTCCACATAGTGTTAGAAGTCCCCACGATGTGACTGTGTAAACAGATCAATGTCCCCATAAAGGTAGGAATACACACACACAGTGTCTAGTGTGTAGTTTGTGTTGTAGCCAGTGTTGCTGTATCCACTTCTGTTCCTGTAGATGATCTATCGCTGCACTTCTTTTCCTTTTTCCATGTTCACACCTAAACCTCCATCCAAACACCTCAGCTGTTTCCAGCTCTGAATACAGTCCAGTCTGGCGTCACCGCTTCCATTGTATCCGCAGTCGGCACCTTGATGTCAGATGCAGATTTTCCACCCGTGTGCAGACGTAGAACTACAGAACTGAGTAAAACACAGAGTCGTACTTTGTTTTCAACATGTTTGTGTCTTCAAAGCAAAACAGAAAACAGAAAAGTCACTATTCAGGCTTCAGAGGAACTAATGAAGGCAGATTAAAATGGGATTACAAACCATATAAACTGAAACTATGGACGACTACAAGTGTCAAAATTAAATAAATACATCATTAAATAATCGAATACGTCAGTAATTAATTAAAATTGGAATTAAATGCATAAATGTGTTCATTCATTAAAATACCAATTGGATGGATGGATGGATGGATGGGTGGATGGATGGATGGATGGATGGATGGATGGATAGATACACTATAGATTTTGCAGTGTTAATTTGGAGACAATGGGACCAAATATACTCTAGAAGAAGTTAAATAAACTCTAAGTGTTGATTTAACACTGCAAAATTTACTGTGTAGATAGATAGATAGATAGATAGATAGATAGATAGATAGATAGATAGATAGATAGATAGATAGATAGATAGATAGATAGGGTTATTATTTCCTGTTCCTTGTGTTGCAGTGGATCATGAATTTATTTTATCTTTCAACCTCATCCATCAAAGTGTGTCTTTAGAAATGATTTTCTTTTTAAAATGTGCCTTTTATTCCTGTTTTTAATCTGTTAACGGTCGACAATACTGACGCCTCAACAAACCTTCAATAACAAGACACAAAATTTCCACAGACCTTATGAGGACAGTGTTACAACGTTTACCGTCTACTGCCAAAAGACATTCAAACTGAGAACAACTCTAACACACACACACACACACACACACACACACACACACACACACACACTTTCACTGTGCTCTGGTCGACCACATTTTCCCTGATTCTCCAAAAACCATGAACTTTCCACTGGTTTGAATTGGTCCAAATGCTGCTGCCTCACCTACCACTGTTCTACACACACACACACACACACACACACACACACACACACACACACACACACACAGACTGGTTTCCATAACTCATGAGGACCTAATGCAAATACAATAGAAGTTTCCCTTTGCATCTGTTTCTCTCGTGCTTTATGGGGACTTCTGGAAAAATGAGTTAATGTGTTTACAGTAGTGCTGATAAAAACTATTAACATGTTTAATCAGATTAATCACAGGGTTTTTTTTAGATTAATTTTTATTTAATCATGTTTAAAACATGTATGTCTTCTGTTTTGTCATGGGGGGGTCCTCAGATTTCCCACAAAATACACTGAGGGGTTGTTTACACCAGGATGACTGCAGTTAAAAACAACTAAATATTGTATCAGACTGCCTTTCATTTACGTGACAATTTAGTTTTTATGGGTTGAACACACAAAAATCTGAAGACTCATTACAGAGAACAAATGTTGACAAATATCCACTGTTGTGTTTCCATCTCACAGTGGAAAACCCTCAAATCTTGCTGTTGTTCATACATGTTGACAAGGCAGCCCTAACCTAACCCTAACCCTACAGCCTGGCATGAATATCTCTAATGCTAATGCTAACCATCTACAGCCTGGCATGAATATCCATAATGCTAATGCTAACCATCTACAGCCTGGCATGAATATCCATAATGCTAATGCTAACCATCTACAGCCTGGCATGAATATCCATAATGCTAATGCTAACCATCTACAGCCTGGCATGAATATCCATAATGCTAATGCTAACCATCTACAGCCTGGCATGAATATCCATAATGCTAATGCTAACCATCTACAGCCTGGCATGAATATCCATAATGCTAATGTTAACCATCTACAGCCTGGCGTGAATATCCATAATGCTAATGCTAACCATCTACAGCCTGGCATGAATATCCATAATGCTAATGCTAACCATCTACAGCCTGGCATGAATATCCATAATGCTAATGTTAACCATCTACAGCCTGGCATGAATATCCATAATGCTAATGCTAACCATCTACAGCCTGGCATGAATATCTCTAATGCTAATGCTAACTATCTACAGCCTGGCATGAATATCCATAATGCTAATGCTAACCATCTACAGTCTGGCATGAATATCCATAATGCTAATGCTAACCATCTACAGCCTGGCATGAATATCCCTAATGCTAATGCTAATTATCTACAGCCTGGCATGAATATCCATAATGCTAATGCTAACCATCTACAGCCTGGCATGAATATCCCTGCTGCAGATGAAACATTTGAGCAACATTAGAAACAAGAACAAAGGTAAAACACAAAGCAAAATCTAGTTAAGTAGAGTAATGGAGTAGTTTTACTTTACACCTCTGTAAGGACACATACACAGACACACACACACACACACACACACACACACACACACACACCAGTTTCCATGTTTCATGAGAATCCAGTACAAGTACAATACAAGTTTCCGTCCTGCTTTATGGGGACATTAGTGTTGTCAGATGATTCAAATATTTAATCATATTAATCACAGGCTTGATTTGGATTCATTTGGATTAAAACACTGTGGATCAACTTTTCTGTTCCTCTCAAAGTTCCCGCAAAGTACGTAAATAAGGCGGAGGGGAAAAAAATAGACAAAACGTGCAAAAATCCACTAAAATTAGCACAAAAAAAACCCCATGAATAATTCAAAAGAATATTTAAAACCTCTTCTAAAAGACAGAAAACAACACTACAGATGTCCTAAGACATCTGCTTCAAATCTGAGGCTTTTGTTTAGTTATTGTTCTTCTTCTATGGTGCCAACCGGTAACATGCTAACACTAAAGGGAGCGCTAACTGGAGTCCTGGGAAAGTCAAGGAGGACGAGCTACATGAGGCAAATGTGTCCAAACATCCTGAAGGACCTAAAGGTCTGTGTCCTGGAGCAGAACCTTCAGGAACATCAGCCTGAAACACTTCCATCTGGAAGACAATTGGAACTATACTGTCCTGAAAAAGACCACAACCAAGGCCTACAGACTGAGGAAGACCACGACCATGATTAAATGTTCTTCACTTCTATAGTTCTGTTCCACCTTCATGGTGCTCAAAGCGCTTTACATTAGACTCACATTCACCAGTAGCTTTCTAATGTTCTGTCAGTCTCACCCAAGGACACTTCAATATGTAGACTGTCAGAGCTAGGACATAAACTACCAACCCTCCAGTCATTGGATGACCTGCTCTACCAACTGAACCACAGCCGCCTTGAAGACAGGCTAAAGAAGACCTCAACCAAGTCCTAAAGACTGAACAAGACCACAACAGACCACCTTCCATTATCTCAGTGTGGTTCATCTTATACTGAACCATCAATGGGCGACAGGGATCATGTAAAAATGGGGTCAGGGGTCTGAGTCTGAGTGTTGGCACCTCCAGTATCTTATGCTGTCCTCATCACATCTGTCCCACATTAAGCGTGTGTTCCTCAGAGGAAACTGACACCAGCTTTTCTGCAGATGTTCATGTAAAAACATGACGCTTGTTTTAAGTTCTGGAACAGCGAGTGTCAGAAGAAACGCAAAAGCCTAGCAGGACATGAGTGGACACACTGACCCACTGGACATGAGTGGACACACTGACCCACTGGACATGAGTGGACACACTGACCCACTGGAGATGATTGGACACCCTGACCCACTGGACATGAGTGGACACACTGACCCACTGGACATGAGTGGACACACTGACCCACTGGACGTGAGTGGACACACTGACCCACTGGACATGAGTGGACACACTGACCCACTGGACATGAGTGGACACACTGACCCACTGGACGTGAGTGGACACACTGACCCACTGGACATGATTGGACACACTGACCCACTGGACATGAGTGGACACACTGACCCACTGGACGTGATTGGACACACTGACCCACTGGACGTGAGTGGACACACTGACCCACTGGACGTGAGTGGACACACTGACCCACTGGACATGAGTGGACACACTGACCCACTGGACATGAGTGGACATATTGGACATGAGTTTTCATCTACAAATGGACATTCATCTATAGCAGGACTGTCCAAACTATTCCACAAAGGGCCGGTGTGGCTGCAGGTTTTTGTTCCAACCAAGAGTTCACAGTTTGACCAATCGACTCTGAAGACTGAGATCAGCTGATTAATTGTGTCCAGTCTGGTGTTCTGCTGCTGTTGGAACAAAAACCTGCACCACACCAGCCCTTTATGGAATAGTTTGGACATTCATCTATAGCCTGTCCGTCCATGTGGTTCTCTCCAACAGTTTTTTTTTCTTGCAGAGAAGGAGGGTCTAAGGACAGGGGATGCTTGGGACGTCATCCATTTCTGTGATTGATTGTTGTCTCCTGTAAAGCCCTGTGAGACAACGCTGTTGTGATATGGAGCTCTATAAATAAAACTGAATTGAATTGAAGTGGACACAGTGGACATGAGTGGACACAGTGGACATGAGGGGACAGTCTGAACACATCTCTCAGCTTCGTCTCAGTTAAACATGTCGTCTACGTTGTCATCCAACAAACACTGTTTTCAAATTTCCATGAACAAGGAAAGTTCACGTTTGCAACAACAAAGAGTGAAGCAGTGAAGAAGCAGACAGTGACAGACTGACAGAATAAAGACTCACCGCTGTTGGTGTCCTGACATGTCACCATCCACAGCTGAGCTCCACACAGCAGCAGGAAAAGCAGAGTCCTCCAGCGCTTCATCATGTCTACTGAGCACACATCAGACCATCTACAGTCCACAGAACACACAGAGGAATGACAAGAGGAGAGAACATGAGCAGGAACCCAGGAGCAGCAGACCCCGCCCCCATAACCCAGCCCAGATTAGACACAGGAGCATCAGACCCCGCCCCCCATAACCCAGCCCAGCCCCGAATAACCCTAATCCAGCCTTGACCCCGCCCCCCCATACCCCAGCCCAGACTAGATCTAGCCCCAAATAACCCTAATCCAACCCAGACTAACTGAGACCAGACTAGACCAGACCAGTAGACCCACCCACACCAGACCAGACCAGTAGACCCACCCAGACTAGACCAGATCAGTAGACCCACTCACACCAGACCAGACCAGTAGACTCACCCACACCAGACCAGACCAGTAAGACCCACCCAGACTAGATCAGACCAGTAGACCCACCCACACTAGCAGACCAGTAGACCCACCCAGACTAGATCAGACCAGTAGACTCACCCACACCAGACCAGACCAGTAGACCCACCCACACTAGACCAGACCAGTAGACTCACCCACACCAGACCAGACCAGTAGACCCACCCAGACTAGATCAGACCAGTAGACCCACCCAGACTAGACCAGACCAGTAGACTCACCCACACCAGACCAGACCATTAGACCCACCCAGACTAGACCAGACCATTAGACCCACCCAGACTAGACCAGACCATTAGACCCACCCAGACTAGACCAGACCATTAGACCCACCCAGACTAGACCAGACTAGTAGACCCACCCAGACTAGACCAGACCAGTAGACCCACCCAGACTAGATGAGCTCCTATAGCTTTAAAAGTGCAGAATGCTGCAGCTTGTGCTGTTCCTCCCCTTTTGTCATTCATTCCATCCTATCACACACAACTACACCCATGTTCAACAGCCCTCACACTCTGGAGGAGAGGAGGGGGGGGGGCACTGAGGGGTAGGGGTAACTTTATTCACCCACTAGGAGAGACTGGATTAAAAGTTTTACAGTAAATATAAACATAATGAAAGAACAAAGTTGTTAAGAAATATTTTAACATGTGGTTGCAAAGAAACATGATAAAAAGGCTTTACTACATTTCAGAGACACCAACGAAGAAGAAAAGGAGATAGATAGATCTATCTATCTATCTATCTATCTATCTATCTATCTATCTATCTATCTATCTATCTATCTATCTATCTATCTATCTATCTATCTATCTATCTATCTATCTATCTATCTATCTATCTATCTATCTATCTATCTGCCTGTCTGTCTGTCTGTCTGTCTGCCTGTCTGTCTGTCTGTCTGTCTGTCTGTCTGTCTGTCTGTCTGTCTCTCTCGTCCTTTTTTCCATTGACCTTCATATTGTGTGAATACAACTTGTGTATAAAAATGTTCCTTGTTTTCCATCAAATGTTTTTGCACTGGTCAGACGTGTGTTTTCAGTTTATTCTCATAAAACTAAAATGGAAAGAGTTTTTACTACAACTCCATTGGAGCCAATAATAATAATATGAATGTTGATGGACGATAGAACACAACAAGAATATTTTAAATAAATGTTTGTAAATGTGGAAACACCAGGAAACCTTTAAACTGTAGTTGTAGAAAGAGGTGGAATATATAAATAATAATGAACATATCTGTAAACAAAACAATAAACCATTACCTTTGTGATTAAATGGAAAAACCCAGATTAAACACTTCTGTTTTAATGATGTTTAGTAAAAATGGTTCAAGTCCGACACAGATGTCTATTCAGTTGCATCCTGGGTAAACGGACACTGTCAGTAAATTTAGAACAAAAAAAAAACCTGAGCGTGATACAAAGATTCCCACACAGTCCAGTGGGCGTTCACAAACTGAACAAATATGAACTCAAGTGGACGGATGACACATCTGAGACACATATTACACTTAAGGGTCTTATTACTGTGGAAATAACAAACACAAAACTGTTTCAAACTGTTCTGAATTGTTGTAAACTGTTTCCAACGGTTTTAAACTGTTTCAATATAGGATGTTCTCTGCATAATAAAGTCAACTCTATTTGGACTCTTAAGACTTTATTTCGACTCTGTTTGGTCTCCATTTGTAACTTGTTAGAGTCTATTTCAGTCTGTGAGAGTTGAACTCCAGGCTGTTTCATGCACGTGTCATTCCTTCCTGTACCCCCCAGCAGTGACCCCTCCACCACGCCCCTCCTCCTCCCTCCCCCAGCAGTGACCCCCTCTTTTCCTCATCCCTCCAACAGCAGTGCCCCCCCCTCGCACACACAACACTTCCAGGCTGTAGATGGAAAAGTCGTGTAAAGGAGCTGTGGTTCATGGATGAGAATTCCAGCTGCAGCGTTCTGTCATAAAAGGGAATCCTTTTGTTAAGGACAATGGGCTGGACAAGTAACACTGGACAAAAGCCCTTAAATAAAGAACAAAAGTGTTTAAGAACAAGACAAAAGCCTTTAACAACAGAACAAAAGCCCTTAATAACTGGACAAAAACCTTCAAGAACTGGACAAAAGCCCTTAAAAACATCTTGAAGTCTTCTATAGTTTTAGAGTTTAGTACCTGCACATTAAAAACATCTTAAAGTCTACTATAGTTTTAGACTTTAGTACCTGCACATTAAAAACATCTTAAAGTCTACTATAGTTTTAGACTTTAGTACCTGCGCATTAAAAACATCTTAAAGTCTACTATAGTTTTAGACTTTAGTACCTGCGCATTAAAAACATCTTAAAGTCTACTATAGTTTTAGACTTTAGTACCTGCACATTAAAAACATCTTAAAGTCTACTATAGTTTCAATCAAAAGTGTTTGACAGATACCAGGTCAGTATGAGGTGATGTCAGTGACACACAACCAGCGACAGGAAACAGCTGTTCTGCCAGACACAAGGTGGAAAAGGTGACTGCGGGGGGGGGGGGGGGGTAAAACAGAGAGAGGGTGGGTAAAGAATTACAGAGGAGCTAATGACAAAGACAGCTGTTCAGCTACAACAACGCCCGACTCCAGGATCTACAGGGTCTGAACACCGACCCACCAGCAGTCAGGGGGGCACCAACCAGAGGGAAGGGTTACAAAGGTGGAGGGGGGGGCTTAATCTGGGTGAATAAGGGTTTGCGGCCCGGTTGTCTGATGTACTCCGGTCCTCAGTTGGTAGAGTGGGTTGCCCAATGACCGAGAGGTTGGCGGTTCGCGTCCCAGCTCTGTCCACATGTTGAAGTGTCCTTGGGCAAGACACTGAACCCTGACTTAGGCCCCCAGTAGGACTGACCTTAGACCTTAGAAACCTACTGGTGTATGAGTGTGTGTGTGTGTGTGAATGGGTGAATGTGAGGCTAATGTAAAGCGCTTTGAACACCATGAAGGTGGAAAAGCGCTACATAAGTGCAGTCCATTTATTTACTTTGTTTTCTTTGGTCCTTTTTCAGTTGAATAATCTCTCAGCTGCTGTGCCACCATGGCCCTATTGTTTACCTGTTGCTAGGTAACCCACTGCAGCCATGATTCTGTGATATCACTTCTTTTTTAGAATATAGGATGTTATGGGAAGCGATTGGAATTCAAACTTCAGGACATTGGACATTCAATTTTATTTGTAAAGCCCCAAATCACAACAAAGTCGTCTCACGGGGTTTTACAGAAACACAGTCGACTATAGAAATATATGAAAAGTCCCAAGCATCCCCTGTCCTTAGACGCTCCTTCTCAGCAAGAAAAAACTTCAAAACCCAGTGGGAAAAAGAACAAATCTTGAGGAGAACCACACTGAAGGAGAGATCCACTCGCATGGACGGACAGGCTAAGGCTATGAAGGGGGGGGGGGGCTGGTCCATCCACCAGACAGGTGAGGGAGGAGGTCCAGGGTCACAGCTCAGCACAGATGAGTCACCGCAGATCTTGTCGCCCGCGGCTCCCCACGCAGATACTGTCAAGAGAGTCCCCACTTCCCCGGGGGGAGTGGGGCCTTGGTATTTAAGATACGTTATAAAAATGCCAATTTGCCCCAGGAATGTGGTCGCTAGAGTGCAAAAAGACAACACACAAACAAATGCTACCGATGAACATGCTTGACTAAATCTCGATTTCATCAAGTAACAAAGGACTGCAGCCTCCATATTCATTGCTGTCCCACAGCTGTACATAAGGTGCTTCCTGTCAGACATGTTTGCATCTCATGTCTCTGCCGTTGTTAAACACTGAAGTAGAGTTTCTAATAATCCTAGTTTGGTACTCAAAGACAGAAGGGAAATAATGAAGCCTGTGTGTGTCTCCATGGTTACGCCTTCTTAAATAATGCAATAAACACAGACCAGTGCCAAGACGGTCCCCCATCAGCCCCTGTTTCAGATGTCCTCCACCTCCAACTAACACAACTTCAAAACACCAGAGGAAACTCCAGTTTAATCTGTATGACAGAGGAACTGAAGTGTTTCTGAGGAAACAAAGGAGGATGGATTTGTGTCGAAAGAACTGTATTTTTTTGTGAGTAAACTGTTGCTGTTTCCTGAATAAATAATGTTCTTAGGTTAGTTTTTTTTTCTTGACATTTTCTGTCACAGCTGTAGAACTGGTACTTTAGGCCATTTGTTGTGGAAACTGTAGTTCTTTATCTGCAATAACTGCTGTTTATGGTCCATGTCTGCATTACATACAGAAATGCTGTAAGACTCACTGGGGGATGAACTGATTCAAAGAACTAATGAAGCCTGAGCTGCATCATTATCTTCATGACAGACAGACAGACAGACAGACAGACAGACAGACTGGGATCAGACGTGTGAGACCAAGTCATGCCTGTACAGAGACTTGAGCAGGAAAACTGAGGAAACATTGGATTAGTGTGCTAGTGAAAGGGGGCGGGGCCAGACGGGCTGCATTTGGAGGTCATGTGTGGCCCCGCCCCCAGGGTCCCTGGTGTCAGTTACAGACCCTCTGCCGTTAACGTGTAGGGGAAATACGCTCATGCTAAAACAACACCACCCTGGAGGTCACACCAACACTGGATTAAACCCTCACAGACCTTCATGAGGAGAACGTCTCCATGACAACCAGAACATTAGCACTAAAGGCTAATGTTTCACAGGAACACAGGTTCTGTTCTATGGTTCCCCCCTCTGTTCCATCTGAACACACAGTACCCACTAGGCCTGAGGCAGGCGGATGTTCCACAGCTCACAGAACCCTCGCTGTAATCTACAGATGGAGAACGTAGAACCAGAACAACCTCCTGCTTTATTTGAGAACACACAACTGGAACAACGTCCTGCTTCATTATAGAACACACAACTGGAACAACCTGTTCTAATTCTAATGTTCCAATGTTTCTATGAGATCTGCAGTTGAATGATGCATTCTAGGACCTTTCCATAGTTGAATGCTAAGTTCAGGGCATTTACAACAGTAGAATGATGCGTTCAGGTCGTATTCCACAGTAGAATGATGCGCTTAGAGCCTTTCCCACAGTAGAATGATGCGTTCAGGGCCTTTTCCACAGTAGAATGATGTGTTTAGGGCCTTTTCCACAGTAAAAGTATTTGTTCAGGGCATTTACCACAGTTGAATGATGCATTCAGGCCCTTTTCCGCAGTAGAATAATGCTTTCAGGTCCTATTCCACCGTTGAGTGCTGTGTTATGGGCCTTTTTTTATTTTTTTTTTACAGTAGAATGATGCGTTTAGGGCCTTTAGTGAGTTTAACAGATGAGCTCAAACCATGAAATGACATGTTTGTAAAGAAGGAAAAGTCATCACATCCTTGGACACAGACCCTCAGGCACATGTTGTAGTGAAGGGAGGACGGTTGATGTACGAGTTACTGATAGAGATGGGGGAGTATGGGGGAGGTGAGGGTTCCGCTGTAGGAAATCCACTCATGTCTTCCACTGCCAAGGACAGCTGTGGTAAGGAATCAGCCAATCAGAGCTCAGAGACAGTTTATGAGTTCAGACGACGGTGAGTGATTTTATTCAACGTCATGTGGATCAGATTAAAGAGTTTGTTCAAAAACATGTTCAGACTGTAGAGCAGGAAGAGGAGAAAAGTGGAAAATAGGAGCAGGAAGAGGAGAAAAGAGGGAAAAGAGGGAAAAGAGGAACAGAACGATGAAAAGAAGAGGAAAATTGGAGCAGGAAGAGGAAAAGAAGTAGAAAGGAGGAGCAACAGGAAGGAAAGGAAGACAGGAGCAGAAAGAGGAAAGGGGTAAAGGAAGAGGAAAAGGGGGTGAAGAAGAAAACAAAATAGGAAAGAAAAAGTTGAAAGGAAAACAAAAAGAAGGGAGAAAGAGGAAAAATGGGGATTATGAAAAAGGGGGAAAAACTAAAGAAAAAAGGGAGAAAAAGGAAAATAAAAAATTATTCATAAATGCCTTCATTTATATTTTTCTAAAGAGAATTACATTTTTTGACGTTTGTTTTTCATTTCACAGAAAAAAGTATTGGCTCCAAATATGGGCTGAATATAAAATAAAACAGTAAATAAAACAAATAAAACAGTTTAAATATAAAGGTAAAAGAAAAACGTAAATTAAAATAAAAAAATAAAAGATAAAATAAAATATTATCAAAAACTATTCAAAGACAACAGTATAATTACAAAAAATAATACAATCAATAAATATAATAACAATAATAATAATATAATAATAATAATAATAATAATAATAATAATAATAATAATAATAATAATAATAATAATAATAATAATAATAATAATAATAATAATAATAATAATAATATGGGTTTAAATGTTTGGTTAGTTGTGTCACAGTGTATGTTGGGTTTTAATGTGGGTTTAGTTGTGTCTCGGTGTGGCTCATCCATGTGGGTTAAATGACCAATGCTAAGACAGAAGGTGTATTGTGTATTTTCTGATTCCACTGCTTCAGCTGTGGAACGTCATTAAAGTTATGATGCGTCAGTGTTGGACAGCGTTGTGTTTTTGGCAAGAAATGATGTAAAAGTGGATTTAAGGAAGAGCTCAGGTTCTTCTGTCGTGGGCTGGAAACTCTTCCTTTACTTTTACCAGTTTGTCTTCAGCTCAGTCTCTTTTACCCAGAGGCCTGTGCACTTCCCTCCCAGGCAGGGGTGTTCATAGGCTCTGTTGGGGCTCAGAGCAGTAAATAAATCCCTGGGGCCTCGACCCCACAAGTGCACGCTACAAAAAAAAAGTTAAAGGTATCATTCTGCTGAAAACCACTTTTGCACACGACTTTTGGAATCTGATGGGTCACCCCGAGTTACCAACACATGCTGCGTTTGAAAGTGGTGCTCGCTCCTTGAGGAAACACTATGGCCCCGTCCCATTTCTCCCCCTTAAAACTTCCACTTGGTTTTAAGTGCCCTAAAAAGTAAATTCCACTCATTAAGGGGAAATAATTCCCCCTGAAAATGGGACACCACTCGCGAAGTGAACGTAACAAACGTGCTCACGTCACACGCTGACAAGTCTACCCCGCCAAATATGAAACCACCCCTCCGCGAGACTGACATCAGCTGACTACTATTTACACGGAGGACAAATGGCGGTCCCAGCTGTGTTACCTGTTGTGTTGGTTCTGTTTATTTACCTTCGGGATGCGCAGAGAAGAAATGCGGCAAACAGAAGACGCATTTGCCGTCTACTTTGCCTTTCGGTCTTGTCTCGGGTATGTTGATTTATTTAAATTTTTTGACGTATTTTTTCTTCAATAGTTGGCGATTTATAACATTAACGTTAGCATTACCGCTAGCTTGACAAGGTAACATTACCGGTCCAGTTCCTCCAGCTGCGGCCGCCATTTTTGTTGTCAGAAATCAGTCGGCTCGCTGAGCTCGCAGTGCGTCATGGGTAATTTCATCTTCCACTCAAAACGAAGTCCGCAACCAACCTCACTACATTTTGAGGGTTGATTTTAAGGGCAAAATCACACTCCCACTTGCTCCCCTAGGTAATGGGACACCCTACCCCTACACATGAACGCGCAAAATCTAGGGTTAGGGGAAATTTTAGGGTTAGGGGGAGAAATGGGACAGGGCCTTTCTGTTCAGAGGTTTGAGAAGCTTCTGCTGATGACATACAATCACTGATCACTTATAAACATTAAAGGGATTGTTTGGTATTTTTCACATTAATCTGGGTCAGTGTCTTTACTCTGGTGCACCCACAGTGACTTACCCCCGACAGTGTCCTGTGAGTTAAGTTCTGGTCCGGTTTTGGTGAAAGCGAAAGTAGTCCTGGCAGATTTCCTGGAGTCAATAAAATGCAACATGTTTCTCATCAAAACAGTATGTGTTTTAATGAGTGATTTATTTGCATAATAATATTGTCACGGAGCAAAAACTCACCTCGTAATTGCTTGGAGCTACTTTCTCTCAATAGCGATCAATGTGCTCGCGTTGTAACTGCTAACAACTGTGCACTTGCACGTAGCAGCCACAAACACTGCCGAACAACTGATGAAAGCAGTTTGCTCGGTGCACAGCAGGAAACCTGCCAGGACTACATTCGCTTTGATCAAAACTGGACCAGAACTCAACTCACAGAACACTGTCATTGCTTGTTTTAAAAACGTGCAAGAAAAAAAAACATGCTTTATTTCCACAGAGAGCACATCAATTAGTTTGCTCTGTGATTTTTTTCCAGTTTGTGCAGAAACTGTGGCACCGCCTTCTCCTGTAGATGCTAATGTTATTTCAGATTCACTGCAATGGGAGATGGGCAGGGCCGTTGACAGCTTTGGTTGGGATGGATGGATGGATGGATGGATGGATGGATGGATGGATGGATGGATGGATGGATGGATGGATGGATGGATGGATGGATGGATGGATGGATGGATGGATGGATGGATGGATGGATGGATACTCTATTAATCCTTTTTTAAGGAAATAGTTTTTATTACAGCTGCAGAAAAACACTCAGATAGCCCATCATCAAAGATCACACACACACAAATATCACTATTGCACATTTTTTTAAACAAAACCTCACAGTCTTTATTCACTCCCACCCTTAAATAACAGGTATTCCAAACCCATTATAACAGCCAATCATTTTTTTTCAGTATTTCGTCATAACAATAATAAACCAAAATAAAACACCAACCAAGCAGAATGTCTCGCCCTGGATTCGACCCCTAGCAACTGTCCTACTCCTGAACCACTAGATTATCTGACACAGTTAATATCACAGGTCACTCTGGTTGTATTCACTGAGGTACAAGCTGCTCTAATTGTTTTAAGTACCAAATGTAGCAAGGTAAATGTTTTATTTTATTAAGTTTTGTCTTCAAATAACACTGGACTAAACAAGGTTTTGTTCTTTATTATTATTTCATTGCTCCTGATTTGTGCATGTTGGCAAATGGACTCGCACCCTTATTGTTGAAGCCTTATGATGGAATAGTGTTGTGTTATTTGGCGCTTTAATCAAAGACCAAACCATTTCTGCATTAGGGGTGGTGGGTGGATTCTTGAATCTTTTTTCTAAGACAATAAAGGCAAAAGAACCAGAAATCATTTATTAAATGCATATATAGGACATTTTCTCCCCCAAATCATCACATTTTGAAATTAAACTGAATGATTAATGGCATCTTCATGAGGGACCAGTTCTGCCCCCCCCCCCATGCTTGGGCCCGGGACAGCGTACCCGTTTGTCCCTCCCCTGTCGATGGACCAGGCATCAGGCTTAACCCCATGTGGGTGACCCCAATGTCCACATGACGTGTAGTGGACAGACTTTTCTGAGTGTCTCGTTTCTCTGTTGTTTTCTATGAATGATGGTAAATCCATCCAGTGGAGGAGACACAGCACGCAGTAAACACAGCATGTGTTGGTAACTCAGGGTGACCCATCAGATTCCAAAAAGAATGTGGAAACGTTCTGTGGATCATTCCATGTCAGATCATCCAGACCCGCCCATTTGACCCTCTCAGAAAATTCTCCAGTAATTCCTACACGTTCCTCTTATGGACTTATGAAATAATACCAGTTTTAGACCCATAACTCATAGTTTTGAAGTAAAGACCTTCCAAAATGTGGGGTATTTTTTTATTATTATTTTGCCAAAGTGGTGTTTGGTTCAACTTTGAGCTTCCACTGCTCCTCTATCATGTGACCTACTTATTAGTTTGGTGGTCTCTCTGGATAACTTTACCCCTAGAATCACAATCTGTGCTCACATTACAAATATCTTCCTTCCACAATATGGCTCTAAAGTTAGCCCAAAAGACAAGAATCACATCAGATTTTAAATGCCATATCTCATTCAAGACCTAGTAATAACATGGGATACAAACTCATTCATTTTTTAAAAATACAAAAAAAGCCAAACAACAGACCCTGTCAAAAGGGCACTTTGGATGTCAGTCAGCAAAGGGGTTGGTGCCAGAGCCCCTGTAGCCCCCCTTCTCTGCATGCCCCTGCCCAACACGCCCATTTTTCAACAATATCCAGCATTAACTCCAGCATGACAGAAAGATTGGTCCAAACTACTGCCATGTTGGCAACGCAAACGATCACTGAAGCTAGTGATTGACAACGTATGGAACTGTTTAACTTGTGTTTAACTTGTGTTTAACTTGTGTTTAACTTCTGTTTAACTTCTGTTTAACTTCTGTACCCCTCAAGCGTAAAAATGGCCGCCAGGTGAATAATGCAAATAGTTGTCAACTTTGTCTGAAAAAAAAATGCAATGGTGTTCAGCCTAATTTCTAATGTTGCCCAACATTAGTTGGGAAAGATTATTGCAATCACTGTGTGTATCTCTGTGTGTGTGTGTGTGTGTGTGTGTGTGTGTGTGTTTGTGTGTGTGTGTGTCCGCAGAGACATATCATATAACTCAATGAATACTTAAGATATCGCCATGAAATTACATGGACATATACATAGTATTACTAATGCGCATCAGATGCAATGATCCATTTGAGTAAATGTCAAAGTTCAAGGTCACAATTAATTAAAAGGTCAAAATCACATTATTGGTTATAACTCAAGAACAGAGGGTCACAGAACTTTCAGATTGATACCAAACGATGCAGAATGAAGATTTGTACAATTCACATACTTGGTGTTATCACATATGACCAATAGTTTTTGAGATCTCTGGGGGTCAAAGGTGACATGTGGCAAAATTAACTTCTGTAACACTGTTTGTGTGTGTCAAGTATAGACATATGACACTATAACTTAATACTGGGTTTATTATCATAATATTACATGCACTGGTGCATATATACATGCATCAAGGTCACTTAGCCTAAAGGTCAAAATCACATTACTTACTCTAATTGAAGAACAGGTTGTCATAGAATCCCATTCCTCCCATCACCACCGACAGCCCCTCCCACCACCACCACCTTCAGCCCCTCCCACCACCTATAGCCCCTCCCACCATCACCACCTACAGTCCCTCCCATCACCACCTACAGCCCCTCCCACCACCTATAGCCCCTCCCACCATCACCACCTACAGTCCCTCCCACCACCACCTACAGCCCCTCCCACCACCTATAGCCCCTCCCACCATCACCACCTACAGTCCCTCCCATCACCACCTACAGCCCCTCCCACCACCTATAGAACCTCCCACCATCACCACCTACAGTCCCTCCCACCACCACCTACAGCCCCTCCCACCACCTATAGCCCCTCCCACCACCACCTACAGCCCCTCCCACCACCACCTACAGTCCCTCCCACCACCACTTACAGCCCCTCCCACCACCACCTACAGCCCCTCCCACCACCACCTACAGCCGCTCCCACATCACTCACACATTCATGGCCCATTGTGAGTGTCACTGGAGGGTGAAGTGTCTTGTCCAAGGACACAACAGTACAGAGCAGGATTCGAACCACTAACCCTTCAGTTATTGTATGACCAACTGAGCCACGGCTGTACATACATACAGAAGAGCAGAAGAGTACAGAACTGGGTTTGCTCAAACACACACACATCTTTTCCATGGTGTTTATATTAGTGCTAGTTACCGAGCATGAGCGGTATAGACAGAGCATGAGCGGTACAGACTGAGCATGAGCGGTACGGACTGAGCATGAGCGGTACGGACCGAGCATGAGCGGTACAGACTGAGCATGAGCGGTACGGACCGAGCATGAGCGGTACAGACTGAGCATGAGCGGTACAGACCGAGCATGAGCGGTACAGACAGAGCATGAGCGGTACGGACCGAGCATGAGTGGTACAGACAGAGCATGAGCGGTACAGACCGAGCATGAGCGGTACAGACTGAGCATGAGCGGTACGGACCGAGCATGAGCGGTACAGACTGAGCATGAGCGGTACGGACCGAGCATGAGCGGTACAGACTGAGCATGAGCGGTACAGACCGATCATGAGCGGTACAGACGGTGCCGTCATGACTCCTTCGTCTGCGGTGGGATGGAACCTTTCATTTCTTGTGGAACAACAGAACATCTGAGGCTGAACCACATGTACATTTGGTTTTTACATGTTTGTGGGGAAATGAGTTTCAGTGTGTGGAAAATGTGAGGAGGCCTGAGTCCTGGGAGCATGAGTCATGGGCCAGATATCTGGAAGGGGGATCCAGCGCCGGACTCACACATTTGTTTACTTTCCAGCCAGAGGAGCTGAGAGGCACCAGAGGGGGGAACTGGGGGGGGGGCCTGCTAACAACACATGTACAGGAGCACATCTGAACTAGAGTCAGGACGTTCCAGCTGATGGTGACGACTGGAAGAGATGGAGGTCCAGGAAATATGCACATGTGATAAGGACGTGGAGTGGGAGGATTCTGATCTGATAAGAAATAAAATGAAATTAAATGCACCGCAACTAAACCAAAATACACTAAAATGTACTAAAAATGGATTACAATGCACTTAAAAATAAACTAAATGCACAAAAAATAAACGACAATTCACTAAAGACAGAAAAATACACAAAACATTACCAACATATATGCAGTAAAAATACACCAAAATGAACAAAATATGCACTAAAATGTGCTTAAAAAAAACAAAAAATTTGAATCACAACAAATTTTCGGTCCCACTGACCCCCACATACAGACCTACTGAACCCCACATACAGACCTACTGACCCCCACATAAGGACCCACTGACCCCCACATACAGACCTACTGACCCGCACATACAGACCTACTGACCCCCACATACAGAACTACTGACTCCCACATAAGGACCCACTGACCCCCACATACAGACCTACTGACTCCCACATACAGACCTACTGACCCCCACATACAGAACTACTGACTCCCACATAAGGACCCACTGACCCCCACATACAGACCTACTGACTCCCACATACAGACCTACTGACCCCCACATACAGAACTACTGACTCCCACATAAGGACCCACTGACCCCCACATACAGACCTACTGACTCCCACATAAGGACCCACTGACCCCCACATACAGACCTACTGACTCCCACATACAGACCTACTGACCCCCACATACAGACCTACTGACTCCTACATACAGACCTACTGACTCCCACATACAGACCTACTGACTCCCACATAAGGTCCCACTGACCCCCACATACAGACCTACTGACTCCCACATACAGACCTACTGACCCCCACATACAGAACTACTGACTCCCACATAAGGACCCACTGACCCCCACATACAGACCTACTGACTCCTACATACAGACCTACTGACTCCCACATACAGACCTACTGACTCCCACATAAGGTCCCACTGACTCCTACATACAGACCTACTGACTCCCACATACAGACCTACTGACCCCCACATAAGGACCCACTGACCCCCACATAAGGACCCACTGACCCCCACATACAGACCTACTGACTCCTACATACAGACCCACTGACCCCCACATACAGACCTACTGACCCCCACATACAGACCTACTGACTCCCACATAAGGACCCACTGACCCCCACATACAGACCTACTGACCCCCACATACAGACCTACTGACTCCCACATACAGACCCACTGACCCCCACATAAGGACCCACTGACCCCCACATACAGACCTACTGACCCCCACATACAGACCTACTGACCCCCACATACGGACCCACTGACCCCCACATACAGACCTACTGAACCCCACATCAGACCTACTGACTCCCACATAAGGACCCACTGACCCCCACATACAGACCTACTGACTCCCACATAAGGACCCACTGACCCCACATAAGGACCCACTGACCCCCACATACAGACCTACTGACCCCCACATACAGACCTACTCAACCCCACATAAAGACCTACTGACCCCCACATACAGACCTACTGACCCCCACATAAGGACCCACTGACCCCCACATACAGACCTACTGACTCCCACATAAGGACCCACTGACCCCCACATAAGGACCCACTGATCCCCACATACAGACCTACTGACCCCCACATAAGGACCCACTGACCCCCACATACAGACCTACTCAACCCCACATAAAGACCTACTGACCCCCACATAAGGACCCACTGACCCCCACATACAGACCTACTGAACCCCACATCATCCCTACTGACCCCCACATACAGCCCCTCTGACCCCCACACACAGACCCACTGACCCCCACACACAGACCCACATACAGAGCGTGTTAGAACTCTCCCAGTTTGTTTATGTAAATAGAATCAAACATCTTGCCAGTGCAGGTATGCACCGTACGCAGGTTTCCAGCCCAAAGCCGTCCTCATCAGACAGGACCATACTTGCATGTTTGCAAATGCAGCGGAGGTTTTTCTTTTGCGTGTCCTGAGGCTTTACAGACGCCTGTCAGATTGTTTGAATATGGGAGGTAAGTCTTTTTTTTTTGTTCTGTTGATGTTTGATCCGAGCTCAGGCTTGACTGGAAAACATGAACAAATACTGGAGTTCATACTTTTCAGCTTCATCTGACACTGTTGATCCCAGAGGCACTGACGCTCTGATAAACTGATAAACGTCCACATGTCTCAACCTACATCCCCCCCACCCCACCCCCCACTGTCATATAAGAATGACCACTCCTCTGTCACTGCATGACATTTTAATAGAACTAAAATAATGTGGAAACTCAGGCATTTTCTGTCACACTACAGAACAAAGTCAGTTTTCCCTAAAATGTCCAAAAATAAATGGTCAAATATGTTCAGTAACTAAGTAAAAGTACTCCATTACTATACTTATGTAGATTTTTCAGGTGTCAGTACTTTACTGGAGTATTTCTTTTTCTAGAGACTTTAGACTTTTCCTCCCTACATCTGTCCAAAAACTTCTGTACTTTATACTCTTTACATTTATATAAATATATGTACTTTATACTCTTTACATTTATATAAATATTTATACTTTATACTCTTTACATTTATATAAATATTTGTACTTTATACTCTTTACATTTATATAAATATATGTACTTTATACTCTTTACATTTATATAAATATTTGTACTTTATACTCTTTACATTTATATAAATATCTACTTTATATTCTTTACATTTATATAAATATATGTACTTTATACTCTTTACATTTATATAAATATATGTACTTTATACTCTTTACATTTATATAAATATCTACTTTATACTCTTTACATTTATATAAATATTTGTACTTTATACTCTTTACATTTATATAAATATATACTCTTTACATTTATATAAATATTTGTACTTTATACTCTTTACATTTATATAAATATATGTACTTTATACTCTTTACATTTATATAAATATATGTACATTATACTCTTTACATTTATATAAATATTTGTACTTTATACTCTTTACATTTCTATAAATATTTGTACTTTATACTCTTTACATTTATATAAATATTTGTACTTTATACTCTTTACATTTATATAAATATTTGTACTTTATACTCTTTACATTTATATAAATATATGTACTTTATACTCTTTACATTTATATAAATATATGTACTTTATACTCTTTACATTTATATAAATATTTGTACTTTATACTCTTTACATTTCTATAAATATATGTACTTTATACTCTTTATATTTATATAAATATTTGTACTTTATACTCTTTATATTTCTATAAATATCTGTACTTTATACTCTTTACATTTATATAAATATATGTACTTTATACTCTTTACATTTATATAAATATTTGTACTTTATACTCTTTACATTTATATAAATATTTGTACTTTATACTCTTTATATTTATATAAATATCTGTACTTTATACTCTTTACATTTATATAAATATATGTACTTTATACTCTTTACATTTATATAAATATATGTACTTTATACTCTTTACATTTATATAAATATATGTACTTTATACTCTTTACATTTCTATAAATATATGTACTTTATACTCTTTACATTTCTATAAATATATGTACTTTATACTCTTTACATTTCTATAAATATATGTACTTTATACTCTTTACATTTCTATAAATATATGTACTTTATACTCTTTACATTTCTATAAATATATGTACTTTATACTCTTTACATTTCTATAAATATATGTACTTTATACTCTTTACATTTCTATAAATATATGTACTTTATACTCTTTACATTTCTATAAATATATGTACTTTATACTCTTTACATTTCTATAAATATATGTACTTTATACTCTTTACATTTATATAAATATATGTACTTTATACTCTTTACATTTCTATAAATATCTGTACTTTATACTCTTTATATTTATATAAATATCTGTACTTTATACTCTTTACATTTATATAAATATATGTACTTTATACTCTTTACATTTATATAAATATTTGTACTTTATACTCTTTACATTTATATAAATATATGTACTTTATACTCTTTACATTTATATAAATATATGTACTTTATACTCTTTACATTTATATAAATATATGTACTTTATACTCTTTACATTTCTATAAATATATGTACTTTATACTCTTTACATTTCTATAAATATCTGTACTTTATACTCTTTATATTTATATAAATATCTGTACTTTATACTCTTTACATTTATATAAATATATGTACTTTATACTCTTTACATTTCTATAAATATATGTACTTTATACTCTTTACATTTCTATAAATATCTGTACTTTATACTCTTTATATTTATATAAATATCTGTACTTTATACTCTTTACATTTATATAAATATATGTACTTTATACTCTTTACATTTATATAAATATATGTACTTTATACTCTTTATATTTATATAAATATCTGTACTTTATACTCTTTACATTTATATAAATATTTGTACTTTATACTCTTTACATTTATATAAATATATGTACTTTATACTCTTTACATTTATATAAATATATGTACTTTATACTCTTTACATTTATATAAATATATGTACTTTATACTCTTTACATTTATATAAATATATGTACTTTATACTCTTTACATTTATATAAATATATGTACTTTATACTCTTTACATTTATATAAATATATGTACTTTATACTCTTTACATTTCTATAAATATATGTACTTTATACTCTTTACATTTCTATAAATATATGTACTTTATACTCTTTACATTTCTATAAATATATGTACTTTATACTCTTTACATTTATATAAATATATGTACTTTATACTCTTTACATTTCTATAAATATATGTACTTTATACTCTTTACATTTATATAAATATATGTACTTTATACTCTTTACATTTCTATAAATATATGTACTTTATACTCTTTACATTTCTATAAATATCTGTACTTTATACTCTTTATATTTATATAAATATCTGTACTTTATACTCTTTACATTTATATAAATATATGTACTTTATACTCTTTACATTTATATAAATATTTGTACTTTATACTCTTTACATTTATATAAATATATGTACTTTATACTCTTTACATTTATATAAATATATGTACTTTATACTCTTTACATTTCTATAAATATATGTACTTTATACTCTTTACATTTCTATAAATATATGTACTTTATACTCTTTACATTTCTATAAATATCTGT
Organism: Siphamia tubifer; assembly: GCA_020466265.1. Lineage (NCBI taxonomy): Eukaryota > Metazoa > Chordata > Actinopteri > Kurtiformes > Apogonidae > Siphamia > Siphamia tubifer. The sequence continues at coordinate 6,226,708 of CM035803.1, forward strand.
ACTTTATACTCTTTATATTTATATAAATATCTGTACTTTATACTCTTTACATTTATATAAATATATGTACTTTATACTCTTTACATTTCTATAAATATATGTACTTTATACTCTTTACATTTCTATAAATATCTGTACTTTATACTCTTTATATTTATATAAATATCTGTACTTTATACTCTTTACATTTATATAAATATTTGTACTTTATACTCTTTACATTTATATAAATATATGTACTTTATACTCTTTACATTTCTATAAATATATGTACTTTATACTCTTTACATTTATATAAATATATGTACTTTATACTCTTTACATTTATATAAATATATGTACTTTATACTCTTTACATTTATATAAATATATGTACTTTATACTCTTTACATTTCTATAAATATATGTACTTTATACTCTTTACATTTCTATAAATATATGTACTTTATACTCTTTACATTTCTATAAATATATGTACTTTATACTCTTTACATTTATATAAATATATGTACTTTATACTCTTTACATTTCTATAAATATATGTACTTTATACTCTTTACATTTCTATAAATATATGTACTTTATACTCTTTACATTTCTATAAATATCTGTACTTTATACTCTTTATATTTATATAAATATCTGTACTTTATACTCTTTACATTTATATAAATATATGTACTTTATACTCTTTACATTTCTATAAATATCTGTACTTTATACTCTTTATATTTATATAAATATCTGTACTTTATACTCTTTACATTTATATAAATATATGTACTTTATACTCTTTACATTTATATAAATATTTGTACTTTATACTCTTTACATTTATATAAATATATGTACTTTATACTCTTTACATTTATATAAATATATGTACTTTATACTCTTTACATTTATATAAATATATGTACTTTATACTCTTTACATTTCTATAAATATATGTACTTTATACTCTTTACATTTCTATAAATATCTGTACTTTATACTCTTTATATTTATATAAATATCTGTACTTTATACTCTTTACATTTATATAAATATATGTACTTTATACTCTTTACATTTCTATAAATATATGTACTTTATACTCTTTACATTTCTATAAATATCTGTACTTTATACTCTTTATATTTATATAAATATCTGTACTTTATACTCTTTACATTTATATAAATATTTGTACTTTATACTCTTTACATTTATATAAATATATGTACTTTATACTCTTTACATTTCTATAAATATATGTACTTTATACTCTTTACATTTATATAAATATATGTACTTTATACTCTTTACATTTATATAAATATATGTACTTTATACTCTTTACATTTATATAAATATCTGTACTTTATACTCTTTACATTTATATAAATATATGTATTTTATACTCTTTACATTTATATAAATATATGTACTTTATACTCTTTACATTTCTATAAATATATGTACTTTATACTCTTTACATTTATATAAATATATGTACTTTATACTCTTTACATTTATATAAATATTTGTACTTTATACTCTTTATATTTCTATAAATATCTGTACTTTATACTCTTTACATTTCTATAAATATATGTACTTTATACTCTTTACATTTATATAAATATTTGTACTTTATACTCTTTACATTTATATAAATATTTGTACTTTATACTCTTTATATTTATATAAATATCTGTACTTTATACTCTTTACATTTATATAAATATATGTACTTTATACTCTTTACATTTATATAAATATATGTACTTTATACTCTTTACATTTATATAAATATATGTACTTTATACTCTTTACATTTATATAAATATATGTACTTTATACTCTTTACATTTCTATAAATATATGTACTTTATACTCTTTACATTTATATAAATATATGTACTTTATACTCTTTACATTTCTATAAATATATGTACTTTATACTCTTTACATTTCTATAAATATATGTACTTTATACTCTTTACATTTCTATAAATATCTGTACTTTATACTCTTTATATTTATATAAATATCTGTACTTTATACTCTTTACATTTATATAAATATATGTACTTTATACTCTTTACATTTATATAAATATTTGTACTTTATACTCTTTACATTTATATAAATATATGTACTTTATACTCTTTACATTTATATAAATATATGTACTTTATACTCTTTACATTTATATAAATATATGTACTTTATACTCTTTACATTTCTATAAATATATGTACTTTATACTCTTTACATTTCTATAAATATCTGTACTTTATACTCTTTATATTTATATAAATATCTGTACTTTATACTCTTTACATTTATATAAATATATGTACTTTATACTCTTTACATTTCTATAAATATATGTACTTTATACTCTTTACATTTCTATAAATATCTGTACTTTATACTCTTTATATTTATATAAATATCTGTACTTTATACTCTTTACATTTATATAAATATTTTTACTTTATACTCTTTACATTTATATAAATATATGTACTTTATACTCTTTACATTTATATAAATATATGTACTTTATACTCTTTACATTTATATAAATATATGTACTTTATACTCTTTACATTTATATAAATATATGTACTTTATACTCTTTACATTTATATAAATATATGTACTTTATACTCTTTACATTTCTATAAATATATGTACTTTATACTCTTTACATTTCTATAAATATATGTACTTTATACTCTTTACATTTCTATAAATATATGTACTTTATACTCTTTACATTTCTATAAATATATGTACTTTATACTCTTTACATTTCTATAAATATATGTACTTTATACTCTTTACATTTCTATAAATATATGTACTTTATACTCTTTACATTTCTATAAATATCTGTACTTTATACTCTTTATATTTATATAAATATCTGTACTTTATACTCTTTACATTTATATAAATATATGTACTTTATACTCTTTACATTTATATAAATATTTGTACTTTATACTCTTTACATTTATATAAATATATGTACTTTATACTCTTTACATTTATATAAATATATGTACTTTATACTCTTTACATTTATATAAATATATGTACTTTATACTCTTTACATTTCTATAAATATATGTACTTTATACTCTTTACATTTCTATAAATATCTGTACTTTATACTCTTTATATTTATATAAATATCTGTACTTTATACTCTTTACATTTATATAAATATATGTACTTTATACTCTTTACATTTCTATAAATATATGTACTTTATACTCTTTACATTTCTATAAATATCTGTACTTTATACTCTTTATATTTATATAAATATCTGTACTTTATACTCTTTACATTTATATAAATATTTGTACTTTATACTCTTTACATTTATATAAATATATGTACTTTATACTCTTTACATTTCTATAAATATATGTACTTTATACTCTTTACATTTATATAAATATATGTACTTTATACTCTTTACATTTATATAAATATATGTACTTTATACTCTTTACATTTATATAAATATCTGTACTTTATACTCTTTACATTTATATAAATATATGTATTTTATACTCTTTACATTTATATAAATATATGTACTTTATACTCTTTACATTTCTATAAATATATGTACTTTATACTCTTTACATTTATATAAATATATGTACTTTATACTCTTTACATTTATATAAATATTTGTACTTTATACTCTTTATATTTCTATAAATATCTGTACTTTATACTCTTTACATTTATATAAATATATGTACTTTATACTCTTTACATTTATATAAATATTTGTACTTTATACTCTTTACATTTATATAAATATTTGTACTTTATACTCTTTATATTTATATAAATATCTGTACTTTATACTCTTTACATTTATATAAATATATGTACTTTATACTCTTTACATTTATATAAATATATGTACTTTATACTCTTTACATTTATATAAATATATGTACTTTATACTCTTTACATTTATATAAATATATGTACTTTATACTCTTTACATTTCTATAAATATATGTACTTTATACTCTTTACATTTCTATAAATATATGTACTTTATACTCTTTACATTTCTATAAATATATGTACTTTATACTCTTTACATTTCTATAAATATATGTACTTTATACTCTTTACATTTCTATAAATATCTGTACTTTATACTCTTTATATTTATATAAATATCTGTACTTTATACTCTTTACATTTATATAAATATATGTACTTTATACTCTTTACATTTCTATAAATATATGTACTTTATACTCTTTACATTTCTATAAATATCTGTACTTTATACTCTTTATATTTATATAAATATCTGTACTTTATACTCTTTACATTTATATAAATATTTGTACTTTATACTCTTTACATTTATATAAATATATGTACTTTATACTCTTTACATTTCTATAAATATATGTACTTTATACTCTTTACATTTATATAAATATATGTACTTTATACTCTTTACATTTATATAAATATATGTACTTTATACTCTTTACATTTATATAAATATCTGTACTTTATACTCTTTACATTTATATAAATATATGTATTTTATACTCTTTACATTTATATAAATATATGTACTTTATACTCTTTACATTTCTATAAATATATGTACTTTATACTCTTTACATTTATATAAATATATGTACTTTATACTCTTTACATTTATATAAATATTTGTACTTTATACTCTTTATATTTCTATAAATATCTGTACTTTATACTCTTTACATTTATATAAATATATGTACTTTATACTCTTTACATTTATATAAATATTTGTACTTTATACTCTTTACATTTATATAAATATTTGTACTTTATACTCTTTATATTTATATAAATATCTGTACTTTATACTCTTTACATTTATATAAATATATGTACTTTATACTCTTTACATTTATATAAATATATGTACTTTATACTCTTTACATTTATATAAATATATGTACTTTATACTCTTTACATTTATATAAATATATGTACTTTATACTCTTTACATTTCTATAAATATATGTACTTTATACTCTTTACATTTCTATAAATATATGTACTTTATACTCTTTACATTTCTATAAATATATGTACTTTATACTCTTTACATTTCTATAAATATATGTACTTTATACTCTTTACATTTCTATAAATATATGTACTTTATACTCTTTACATTTCTATAAATATATGTACTTTATACTCTTTACATTTCTATAAATATATGTACTTTATACTCTTTACATTTCTATAAATATATGTACTTTATACTCTTTACATTTATATAAATATATGTACTTTATACTCTTTACATTTCTATAAATATCTGTACTTTATACTCTTTATATTTATATAAATATCTGTACTTTATACTCTTTACATTTATATAAATATATGTACTTTATACTCTTTACATTTATATAAATATTTGTACTTTATACTCTTTACATTTATATAAATATATGTACTTTATACTCTTTACATTTATATAAATATATGTACTTTATACTCTTTACATTTATATAAATATATGTACTTTATACTCTTTACATTTCTATAAATATATGTACTTTATACTCTTTACATTTCTATAAATATCTGTACTTTATACTCTTTATATTTATATAAATATCTGTACTTTATACTCTTTACATTTATATAAATATATGTACTTTATACTCTTTACATTTCTATAAATATATGTACTTTATACTCTTTACATTTCTATAAATATATGTACTTTATACTCTTTATATTTATATAAATATCTGTACTTTATACTCTTTACATTTATATAAATATATGTACTTTATACTCTTTACATTTATATAAATATATGTACTTTATACTCTTTATATTTATATAAATATCTGTACTTTATACTCTTTACATTTATATAAATATTTGTACTTTATACTCTTTACATTTCTATAAATATATGTACTTTATACTCTTTACATTTCTATAAATATCTGTACTTTATACTCTTTATATTTATATAAATATCTGTACTTTATACTCTTTACATTTATATAAATATATGTACTTTATACTCTTTACATTTATATAAATATTTGTACTTTATACTCTTTACATTTATATAAATATATGTACTTTATACTCTTTACATTTATATAAATATATGTACTTTATACTCTTTACATTTATATAAATATATGTACTTTATACTCTTTACATTTCTATAAATATATGTACTTTATACTCTTTATATTTATATAAATATCTGTACTTTATACTCTTTACATTTATATAAATATATGTACTTTATACTCTTTACATTTCTATAAATATATGTACTTTATACTCTTTACATTTCTATAAATATCTGTACTTTATACTCTTTATATTTATATAAATATCTGTACTTTATACTCTTTACATTTATATAAATATTTGTACTTTATACTCTTTACATTTATATAAATATATGTACTTTATACTCTTTACATTTCTATAAATATATGTACTTTATACTCTTTACATTTATATAAATATATGTACTTTATACTCTTTACATTTATATAAATATATGTACTTTATACTCTTTACATTTATATAAATATATGTACTTTATACTCTTTACATTTCTATAAATATATGTACTTTATACTCTTTACATTTCTATAAATATATGTACTTTATACTCTTTACATTTCTATAAATATATGTACTTTATACTCTTTACATTTATATAAATATATGTACTTTATACTCTTTACATTTCTATAAATATATGTACTTTATACTCTTTACATTTCTATAAATATATGTACTTTATACTCTTTACATTTCTATAAATATCTGTACTTTATACTCTTTATATTTATATAAATATCTGTACTTTATACTCTTTACATTTATATAAATATATGTACTTTATACTCTTTACATTTATATAAATATTTGTACTTTATACTCTTTACATTTATATAAATATATGTACTTTATACTCTTTACATTTATATAAATATATGTACTTTATACTCTTTACATTTATATAAATATATGTACTTTATACTCTTTACATTTCTATAAATATATGTACTTTATACTCTTTACATTTCTATAAATATCTGTACTTTATACTCTTTATATTTATATAAATATCTGTACTTTATACTCTTTACATTTATATAAATATATGTACTTTATACTCTTTACATTTCTATAAATATATGTACTTTATACTCTTTACATTTCTATAAATATCTGTACTTTATACTCTTTATATTTATATAAATATCTGTACTTTATACTCTTTACATTTATATAAATATTTGTACTTTATACTCTTTACATTTATATAAATATATGTACTTTATACTCTTTACATTTCTATAAATATATGTACTTTATACTCTTTACATTTATATAAATATATGTACTTTATACTCTTTACATTTATATAAATATATGTACTTTATACTCTTTACATTTATATAAATATCTGTACTTTATACTCTTTACATTTATATAAATATATGTATTTTATACTCTTTACATTTATATAAATATATGTACTTTATACTCTTTACATTTCTATAAATATATGTACTTTATACTCTTTACATTTATATAAATATATGTACTTTATACTCTTTACATTTATATAAATATATGTACTTTATACTCTTTACATTTATATAAATATCTGTACTTTATACTCTTTACATTTATATAAATATATGTATTTTATACTCTTTACATTTATATAAATATATGTACTTTATACTCTTTACATTTCTATAAATATATGTACTTTATACTCTTTACATTTATATAAATATCTGTACTTTATACTCTTTACATTTATATAAATATATGTACTTTATACTCTTTACATTTATATAAATATATGTACTTTATACTCTTTACATTTATATAAATATATGTACTTTATACTCTTTACATTTATATAAATATCTGTACTTTATACTCTTTACATTTATATAAATATATGTATTTTATACTCTTTACATTCTCAGAATAGATATATACTTTTTCAAACTAAACAGATGTGACAGTAATAAAAATAAGTCACTTCAGAGGGAAAATTAGTGGAGGAGAAAAACTGTGACTTTACAGATTAGAATTAGGACTTTAACTCATTATTCTGACTTTATAATTTAATGCAATTCAATGAAACAATTCATTTGAAACTATTCATTAGTTTACACACACATACACACACATACACACACATACACACACATACACACACATACACACACATACATACACACACACACACATACACACACATACACACACATACACACACATACACACACATACATACACACACACACACACACACACAGACACACACACACACACACACACACACAGACACACACACACAGACACACACACACACACACACACACACACACACACAGACACACACACATACTTCTGTTTTAAAGAGTACAACTCTTGCCTTTATTCTCTTGTGTATTTTAAATGTACTTATACTTTACTTAAGAATTGAGTGTGTGATGTGTCTACATGTTCAGCTTTCATAATAAAAGTCATGTGTTTTGTTTTTAAATGTGGTTGAATCACCAAAATAACTCTTCCCTCGTAAACATGTTTTATTGTAACAACTGCTCATATAAACCAAGAATAAAGCCTAAAAAAATATCAAACCAATAAATCTTAATCCTTTATCAGACAAGTGACTGTTTTTGGTCATTTGTGTTAAATCTAAGTATGAGGCAGATCTCCTTCTTCGTGTTGGTTTTTATCAAACTCCACAGATTGTACAAACATTTGAAGCTGTAAACAGTGGATCTGGGTGTTTTTTATAACAGCTGTTTTATAGTGTGTGTTTACTTTTTAGCAAGAACTGCTCAGATGTTTGACGGCAAAAGAAGGGAGACTGTTGTCATGGCAACCGACCAAGAGGTAAATGATGATATCCAGTAACACATGAAAGTTGGTTTTTACTATTAACATTTATTATTTATTATTTGAGTGAGTTTCCTATAAAGTGTTTAAGTTTAAAACAACTGAAGAACAGAAACATTTACTGAAGAACACAGAGAACATTAACCATAAATAAGATGAGGTAAAGAAAGGAAAGATAAGATAAGATCAAATGTACAGCGACGCCAGACAATAAAAGTTTAATTTAATAGAAAAAAAGGATACCAGAGTGTGTTAAGGTGATAAATAATGACACTAATGTGAGGGTTAAGGTAAAGGTTGTTTCCAGGACAGACTTGATCCACTTCAGCCTGATGGATCTACAAACATACACCTGGGTCACATGTCCTGTCCTGCTCCAGTCCAGGCCCAGTGGACTCTTCTGGTCCAATCAGAAGCTCCATCTCTACATTTAATTCAGCCAAACCTCAAACCAGCAGCAGTTTAGTGCAGACGAAGGCAGGAACGTTACAGAATAATGAAGCCATCTCCTCTTACAATGCTCACACAAGGAGGTCACATTAACCCCTTAGTCTGACTGAAAGGCATTATGGGATGTTCTGCAGTGTAATAAAAAAAGAACGCCTCAGGCTGGAGACGATGGAGCACTAAAATGCATTAAATAAATATATAATTGAATATTTAATTAAATATGTCATTAATTCATTAAAATGCAAATTAATTTGAGGTTTAAAAAAACTAAACTAAACAAACAAAACAAAAAAAACTATATTTTGACTAATTATTTCTTTGTTCCTTGTGTTGCAGTGGATCATTAATTTATTTTATCTGTCAACATCATCTATCAACTCAGTGGGCGGGTCTTAACAGCTGATTGGTTCTCCTGCATATCTAGTCCAGTCAAATGGGTTCCAGATTCAGGGTTGACACAGAGCTTGTGAACACATTCCCATACACTGGGTGACCTTTAACCTCTACGTTCAGGGTTCATACACACTTTAACCAATACTTTTCCATGACTTTTTGGAAAATAATCCCATGACTACGTACTACTACTAAAAATGCAAGTGGACTTTAAACAATAAGAATAAAAAGTTCAAGTGTTAGTGTTGTGTTAAAATTTACCCCCAGAGGTTTAACAATAAAGTGAATGACAATGTAAATGTTCTTTACATTAGCCTCACATTCACCCATTCACACACACTCATACACCAGTAGGTTCTAAGGTCAAAGGTCAGTCCTACTGGGGGACTAACAAAGGGTTCAGTATCTTGGCCCAAGGACACTTGGACATGTGGACAGACAGAGCTGGGACACAAACCGCTTCAGTCATTGGACGACCCGCTCTACCAACTGAGCCACAGCCGCCCCTATGTGTGTTTGAAAATTAACATTCATGTGCACATGCCAGTGAAGACAGACTTTGTTAAATCGACTCTTTCCTGTTATTTCAATTTAACTTAGACTTTATGTCCGGCTGTGGCTCAGTTGGTAGAGTGGGTCGCCCAAATACAAGAGGTTGGCGGTTTGCATCCCAGCTCTGGCTGTCGAAGTGTCTTTGGGCAAGACACTGAACCCTGACTTAGGCCCCCAGTAGGACTGACCTTAGACCTTAGAAACCTACTGGTGTATGAGTGTGTGTGAATGGGTGAATGTGAGGCTAATGTAAAGTGCTTTGAACCATGAAGGTGGAAAAGAACTATATAAATGCATATATAAGCATTTTTGATTTTAGTCCATACCAACTTTACCACAGGCTACATCCCAAGAAGTTCACTTCCAGTTCATTTCCTTTTCACCAAATAGAACGTTAAGGTTAAGACGACGTGAAATAAACTCAAACTATTTTTTTTAATTGTTAATCACACATTATTATGTTGTGTAAAAAAAAAAAATCCATGACTTTTCTGGGTCTTTTTACTTTTCCAAATCCTTCCCAGGCCTGGAATTGGCATTTTTCAAATTCTAAAATTACAAATCCTGTAAGTTTATTTGGACTTCATCGACAACTGATAAAAATCCAGACTCTGGCTCTGACATTCCTAATGGACTAGATTTACTTTAGCCCCGCCCACTGACTGTGATGGATGAGGTTGACAGAAAAAATAAATTCATGATCCACTGCAGCACAAGCACCAGGAAATAATGGGTCAAATTATTGTTGTTGGTTTTTTTTTTTTTTTTTTTTTACCTCAAATGAATTGGTATTTTAATGAATTAATGACACATTTAATAACACACTTATCTACTTAATTAAAATGTTTATTAATTAATGACATATTTAATAAATTATTGAATGACATATTAATTTAATTCTGGCCATTTTAGTCCTCCATTAGGGTTGGCTGAAGGACCAGGAACACATCGAATGTCCAGTGTTAGTCAGTAAAACTCACTTTATGTCTTTTCACACTTGAACCACAGAAAAAGAAGTCAAAGTCACGAGAAAAAAAGCTGGAGTCCATTTTCTTCTGAGAAAGTTCTGGTTTACGGCGCAGGGATAATGACGGGGTATAAAACAAATACATGGAGCTGATGTCACACTTTTATTAGGCCTGTGTGAGAGACTTTTTTTCCACAGCCCAGGGGGGGAGGGGCTCCATGAGTAACCCCCCCCCCCGCCCACACACACACACACACACATGTGTCTGCAGAGTGGGGGTCTTCTCCTCCAGACCCACATGGAATGTACCCGTAAATTATGACTGTGAGGTCCATGACTCAAAAGAGAAGAAGGAGAAGATTTTAGATTTTTACAACCACATTTATTTACATTTTAAATTATTCACATGCACAGAATGAATAATAAAGTGCTCTGTGGTTGTAAATACATAAATAGATCAAAAACAATAAAAACAGTGAACATGTTTAATAAGAGAGGTAATCTGTTAAAACAAGTGGGTCATCTTTTACAGTACACAATATTTTATTGAAAACCCATATGTGACTAGAAGAAGAGAGAGGAGGAGGGGGGGAGGGGGGGGGGGAGATGAGGAGGAGGGGAGGAGGAGGAGGAGGGGGGGAGGGGGAAGATGAGGAGGAGGAGGAGGAGGAGGAGGAGGAGGAGGAGGAGGAGGAGGAGGAGGAGGAGGAGGAGGAGGAGGAGGGGGAGGGGGGAGGGAGGAGGAGGAGGGGGAGGAGGGGAAGGAGATGAAGAAGGAAATCATTCATCTGAGGAGAATCACTACAGACTGAGTTCAGGAAACACAGGGCAAAGAAAACAGTACCTGCAAAAGTACCAAACAATAGTACCAAATAAAAGGACCGAAAACAGTAACAAGTAAAAGTACCAACTAAAGTTACAACAGTATGAACAACAGTACCAACAAAAGAACAGAAGTAGAAGGTTCCCCCTGTGATAAAGGAAGGAAGTGTTTTCACATCCACTCATAAAGTGTCAGTGTTTCTACATGTTTCATTTTCATTAACTCCACATTTTCACATTCTGCTTCTAAACCATCACCTCCACATCCACCCACTGCAGGAACAAGTACCTGCTAATGCTAATGCTGTTCCTGCTGCTAATGCTAATGTTGCTGCTGCTGCCACTGCTGCTGCTAATGCTAATGTTGCTAATGCTGCTGCTAATGCCACTGCTGCTGCTAATGCTAATGCTGCTCTTGCTAATGTTGCTAATGCTAATGCTGCTGCTGCTCCTGCTAATGTTGCTGCTGCTGCCACTGCTGCTGCTGCTGCTGCTAATGCTAATGGTGCTGCTACTACTAATGTTGTTGCTGCAGGTCTGGGCCAATCCCCTTCATGCTCACAGAAGCCTTCATCACCTTGACAGTAGAAGTGAGTGATGAAGATGAGGGACTAACCCTGGGCGGGGACTGTTCCAAATAGCTTATCTGTGAGTAATGACAGCGCATCAAACAGACACTGAATGTGTTCAGACTGGACTGGGACCAGTTCAGGTGTTCACTGAGCCCTGTCACTTCAACTGGGAGGGGCTGATGGGAGGGGCCACAAGAAAGTCATGATGAAGAGGACAAGAATAAGGAGGATGCCTATTTTATTATTATTATTATTATTATATTATTATATTATTATTATTGTTATTATTATTATTATTATTATTATTATTATTATTATTATTATTATTATTATTATTATTATTATTATTATTATTATTATTATATTATTATTATTATTATTATTATTATATTATTATTATTATTATTATTATTATTATTATTATATTATTATTATTATTATTATTATTATTATTATTATTATTATTATTATTATTATCAGTATTATTTATTATTATTATTATTATTATTATTATTATTATTATTATTATTATTATCAGTATTATTATTATTATTATTATTATTATTATTATTATTATTATTATTATTATTATTATTATTATTATTATTATTATTATTATTATTATTATTATTATTATTAGGGTCACTGGGGGCCTATTCCAGCTACAGCAGGTGAAGGTGGGGTACACCCTGTATGAGTCTCCAGTTCATCACAGACTGAATTCAGTTTTTTTTCCAAACTATGGAACAGTCGACCTGAGGACCTGAGGTCTGCTGCCAGTGTTCATATTTTTAAGGGTTAACTTTTTAATTGAGTAACATTTTAGTTAAATGTTACTCTTCACATTATTTCATTCTGCTATTTTATGTATTTACTTTTATTTTATTACTATTATTTACTTATTTTATTTTTTCTATTCTTTTTGATTTTGTAAATGTTTAACTTGTTCTTGTTCACCATGTATGAAAAGTTCTAGAGAAATAAAGTTTGATTGAATGATTGAATATATAGAGAGAAACAATCACTCACTTTCACAGCTATGGCTGATTTAGATGAAGCAGTTAACCTATCAGTGAATGTGTTTGGATGGTGGGAGGAGCCAGAGACCCTGGAGAAAAGCCACGCAAACACGTGTAGAATATGTAAACTCCATACAGAAAGGCCCCGCCCACTGGTGTTGTAAATGATCCCAGGACCTTCTGTCTGTGAGACACCAGAGCTAACGCTAATGCTAACCACTGCACCACTGTTATGCCCTGTTGTTTATTATTGTCAAATGTGTCCAGCACAAGAAAATGCACTTCCAAATGAATCACATACAGCTGCTGTTGTCATTTTATTGTGTTATTGTGTGTATATAACTGTCAGACTCTTCAGGTTAATGTCCATTTCATTTCTGTTGTTTGTTTGTGTCGACAGCTGGTGTTTGTTGACATTCACTGCCTCTGTTTAGAAGCTAATCATACTCTTCTTTACCTGTCATTAAAACTTAAACGTGTGTGTGTGTGTGTGTGTGTGTATTCCTATCTTTTTGGGGACATTGATATGTTTACACAGTCACACCATGGGGACCTCTGACTCTATGGGGACCAATATTCAGGTCCCCACGAGCGTTAAATAGAAATAAAGGTCCCCACTAGTAAAATAGAAATGATGTAGCCCTATAAATACATTAATTAGTTTTTTCTGGAAGTCCCCATAAAGCATGAGGGAAACAGGTGTAAAGTGAAACATGTATTTTTCAAAGTTTTGAAGATGTGTTTACTTAAAAAAAAAATTTTTTATTTTTAAAAATATTGTATTTATTTTTTCATGATGTATTCATTTATTATTTAACATATATTATTGATTAAATCTAGCCTTCTGGCTAATTCTGGGTTTTTTAACCATGTGTTAACCATCAAGTGTTTTATGAAATTGCATTGTCCCCTTTCAAATAAACTAACTAAACTGAACTATTATTCTTTTATTTTATTAATTTATTCGTATTTTTTAACATTATTTTCATTTATTCATTCATTTTTATTTATTTATTCAATTTTCAAATGCTTATCTTTTTTTGTAAATTTTATTTACTTGATTACAAACTTGGACATGTAAACGAGCAGTGTGTGTGTGTGTGTGTGTGTGTGTGTGTGTGTGTGTGTGTGTGTGTGTGTGTGTGTGTGTGTGTGTGTGTGTGTGTGTATAGTCTTCAAGGTTCTGATGTCAAAGCACATCAACAGTGTTAGCAAAAAGAAGCTATATACTAAACTAAGTATACAGGAATGACAACCATGGCCTTTGACCTATCTCTGATCACCATGACAACACATTTTTGGTGACCTTTGACCTACATTCACCACCTGACACCTTTCCTGAAAATGTAATGGAAATTGGTCCAGTAATTTTTGCGTAAAGTTGCTGAAAAAACAAACAAACGTTGAACAAAAAGTTGTTCTCCTATTACTTCTGTTATTTTACTGGTGTGGCTTCACTTTAGATTATGTTAGGTGAGTTCCACAGTCAGTCCAAGATGATCTGAAAAGGACCAGAACAGTCAAACAATAACAGTGGAAAGAGTCAAATGACATTATGATAATGTTTCCATCTATAATGTTTCTCTCAAAATGTGAAGAACATCAACAACTGGACACGTGTTCATTAAAATAAGTGACATTTGAACCATTTTCTGCCTCAGTTTGTCATTTGCATATGTGTAGAACAACTGACATTTGAATTACAAACACACTAAACATTTAGAATATTTACAGAATACAGAATATTTCTAAAATGACACTTATATTCAGATATTTCCGCTGCTTCATGTTTGTTCAGGTTTTTGTGATTTTATTTACATAAAACCATCACAGAACAAAAACTCACACCTCGTAATTGCTTGGAGCTACTTTCTCTCAATAGTGATCAATAGTCATTGTCTCTGCTAACAGCTGTGCACCTTAGCAAACTACTTTCATCTGTTGTTGGGCAGTGTTTGCGGCTGCTATGTGCAGGTGCACAGCTGTTAGCAGTGACAACACGCATTGATCGCTATTGAGGAAAAAGTAGCTCCAAGCAATTATGAGGTGTGACTTTTTGTTCTGTGACGATTTTATTATGCAAATAAATCACTCATTCAAACACATATTTTTTTTGAGAAGAAACAGGTTTTATTTTGTTGACCCCAGGAAACCTTCCAGGACTACTTTTGCTTTGCCCAAAACTGGACCAGAACTTGACTCACAGGAGAGTGTCGGGGGTAAGTCAGTGTGGGTGCACCAGAGTAAAGGGGCGGGGTCAGTGTGGGTGCACCAGAGTAAAGGGGCGGGGTCAGTGTGGGTGCA
The DNA here is from genome assembly GCA_020466265.1 of Siphamia tubifer. Classification (NCBI taxonomy): domain Eukaryota; kingdom Metazoa; phylum Chordata; class Actinopteri; order Kurtiformes; family Apogonidae; genus Siphamia; species Siphamia tubifer. Next base: position 6,242,760 of record CM035803.1, read on the forward strand.
CCAGAGTAAAGGGGTAGAGTCAGTGTGGGTGCACCAGAGTAAAGGGGCGGGGTCAGTGTGGGTGCACCAGAGTAAAGGGGCGGGGTCAGTGTGGGTGCACCAGAGTAAAGGGGCGGGGTCAGTGTGGGTGCACCAGAGTAAAGGGGCGGGGTCAGTGTGGGTGCACCAGAGTAAAGATCCAATACAAATTAATGTGAAAAATACCGAACTATCCCTTTAATGTTTATAAGTGATCAGTGCTTGTATGTCATCAGCAGAAGCTTCTCAAACCTCTGAACAGAAAGTGTTTTTTCAAGGAGCGACAACCAAACCTGTTTTTGTGTCATTTAATGACAGCAATATTACTAGTAATAAATTACTGCCTACAAACAATATCACTGTTGATTGATAAAATAAATCTATGTATATATATAGGTATATCTTTACATCTTCCACTAACTTGCATATTTTAGGTTTTCCCCTCTTCCAGCACACCTGGTGGTCATTTAAATCAGGTGTGTTGGAAGATGGGGGTCAAAATGGGGTCAGTGTTATGGATACCCTGAAACGCTAACTTTGGAAAACAGGTCCCAGAGTGGGAAGATCTGGCCATGGTGCTGTTTCCGTACCCATCTCGACGAGTCTAGGCGAGTAAAACGTGTGCGTTCACACCCACGTCATGACCACATGAACAGAATAAACAGCAGCCTTACGCCCATAGCGTTCATTCTCATCACAGACAGTAACGATGGTTAGCAACAGAGTAGCTGTGGGGAATACACTGCAGTGTTATTGTTGTTGTTTGTGTTCAGCATGTGTGTTAGCCAGTAGAAAAAGGGATGTGGGCACATGCGCACTACTATACTTCTTTTATTGTTCTCTTGTATCCAGTGGGACTGTTAACAGTGCGTACAGGGGTGTGTCATGTGAATTGCATCGTTTTCAGCAAGTGTTTCATCCCCATGCTGATGCTAATTTTTTACTGAAACATTTCCATTTTTACAGAATATCTTTTTGACATGGTTTCAAAACAAAACCTGTATCGAACTCGTCTGGACGTAGCCTAAAACATGCAGGACAGTCCACCTGAAGGACCAAGGCTGCAGATGGATACAGACATGCTTTAAAAGTTAACGGTATTAATAAAAATGACTGGGGTTTGGAGCACTGAGACAGAACAGGTATATGCAAACTATGAACATGATGTAGAAAGTGAAGTAAGGATTTTATAAGGTTAGTTATTTACAAGCACAAATTGTACCAAAACATAAGAAATGACTAAATTATACTGCAAATGAATTAATGGAAGAAATGAAGTGATGAGTGTTTAGTGTAGAACGTGTGTGCATATTGGGTGAGAGAGAGAGAGAGAGAGAGAGAGAGAGAGAGAGAGAGAGAGAGAGAGAGAGAGAGAGAGAGAGAGAGAGAGAGAGAGAGGTGGTGGAATTATTATATTGAAACATTTTATATATATATATATATATATATATATATATATATATATATATATAATTTCAGTGCCACTTGGCCTCGTTGTTGTTCATTAATAACATAAAATATCAAATGCACCCTCCCTCACTCCCTGAAAAAATTATTCTGCAATTTCAGCCCATATTTCTTTATCTATTTCAACATGGTTCCGTGTCACTTGAGTTGGTTGTGGGATAATTCTGAGGGCAGATATCTTCATCTTCAGTTACAACATTTCCTTGACCTGGAAAGTGACATCACAAATCCTACCTTTACAACAAAAAATACTCAGAACTCTCAATATATGTAGAAACTAAAGCAAAATGGTCAGAAGTGATTGAACAAATATGACGTTCGTCATTGTCAAACTGTTATCATCCAAATCTTGGCACATGTGGGCGGCTGTGGTTCAGATGCTAGAGCAGGTCGTCCAGTGACCGAAAGGTTTGTGTCCCGGCGGTTCATGTCGAAGTGTCCTTGGGCAAGACACTGAACCGACTTAGTCTCCCAGTAGGACTGACAGAACCTGAGAAACCGACTGGTGTGTGAATGTGAGGCTAATGTAAAACACTTTGAGCACCATGAGGATGGTGCTATATAAGCGCTATATAAGTGCACAACATGTACATGTAACAGAGTTGACATTTTCCATCATTTATGCCTTAACTATTTAATCAATAGTTTAATCAACAATTTAATCAATTTCCATCATATATATATATATATATATATATATATATATATATATATGTATGTATTTAAACTAAGAAGAGATTCACTACAAAATCATAGTAACAGGGTTGACACATCATTAATCTACTCTTGGTGTAGCGCCACCTTCCATTAGCCCCGCCCTTTCATGTCTCACACATTCATCTTGTTAAACTCATGTGTTATGTTGGATTTGAACCCATAAACAAACACAAACTAATCTGACATCAGTTTATTCATACATAGAAAAAACTGATGGAAAATGGAGTTTATTATCTTTTCAGTCATTAGATAAAAGTAAAATATATATTAATATACTTTATACGGTTTACATTTATAGATATATCTGTACTTTATACTCATTTTAGTATTTTTTCCACAGCAGTAGCTGTACTTGTACTGCAGTACAGAATGTGTGTACTTATACCAGTTCTGGTTATGACCATATTTGGACATTCAGTGGCTGTGTAGTTACCATGGAAACGGCATCATCACTGATTGACCAGTAAAGCCACAGACTTGGATCAATGAAAGTGAATGGAAACACAGTTTTTTTCATAAACTTATTAATGTGAACTTATTCTTGGTTTTTCTCTCTCTTCAAATTATTATATTGAATTCACTCTGAGTTTTCATCAACATCTACATGATCTGTCAATTAAATATTGGAAAATACATGACTTCCATTAAAAGGCACCACATTCAGAGGACAATATTTTTTTTAAAAACTGATGACGAATGAGTTAAAAAGGTAGAAATAGACGAGAAGTTGATGTGTGAAAGAGGCTCAGCAGTAGCTCTGGGTTTTTATGGGTTAAAAATTTTCCTTCCTTTGTTTAACGACGACAGTGGAAACAGTTTCTCCACTCGTCCAGCACACGCCCTCATAACAAACGTTTCACTAAAACATCAATCTGCTGATTTAACAGAAAATGTAAATAAATAAAAATCAACCCTGTCCTTTTACCAACACATGAACCAAGTATTTATGTATTTTTAGGAGGTGTAAACATCTGTTTATCAGTGTGGATCACAGAGTTTCAGCCAAACACATGTGAAGTTGTACTTAAACTGAGGACGCAGTGTCCTCTAGTGTGGAAACTAAAGAATATGTCTGTCACCCTTTAACAAAAACTAAAAAAAAATGTCTCTATTTTCATTTGATTATGAATATTTCCTTTTATTTATTTTTTTATTTACTTAAAATCTTTACATTTTTAATTCATTTGTTTTATTGTGTGCATTTCATTATTTATTGTTTGTTTTTATATTGATTTTTTTAAAATGTATTAATTATGTATTTTTATGATTGTTTAATGTAATTATTTTTATGTAATTAATTAATTTTATATTTATTTTAATTTGTTAAATCTCTCTTTTTTTACATTTTATTTATTTATTTACTTTTAATTCATTTATTTTTTATTTATTTATATATTTTTTTTATTTCCATGGTTTCCAGTGTGTTCTACAAACCAGTTTCCTGTTTAACCCATTAAAACCTGGCACTGCTCTCATGTTTGTTTCCAAATCCATTTTCTTGGTATTTATTAATGTAATTCATGGTTAATCAAGACAAACGGACAGATTCATACACTAACAAACTTAATGATATAAGTGACATAGAGTTGAATATGAATATATAATGAACATATAAATATGAATAAACAAATAAAGTCAAATCATTAGGATCAAACATCTGTTTTCACCTTTTCACATGTTACACAACCCAGTTCTAAACCCGGTTCTTATCCTAGTTCTAAACCCTGCTGTTCCATTGTGGTGCACCAGGGGGCGCGTGCACTTTTACACAGTGTTTGGAATCCACCAAAAACACCACAGAAGAAGAAAACATCCGGTCCGGCATTAATCTTGGTCCGGGTGGTTGCGTTTTGTTCCTGGGCTTCATTCAACGTCCAGACCCGGTCCAGGTAGCTGACCCGGGTTCTCTTTGGTTCTCTGCGTCTTTTCCGGGTTTTCCGTGTTTCGGTGTAAACAGTCGGTCCGCTTTTCTCAGGTACCGGAGGATGGTGTCACCTTGTGTGGTCACGTGCCTCACCAGTTCCACTTAGTACCTGTGCGGCAGTAGCTCTAGCGGGACTGTAATGTTCTAGCGGGTTCTTCATGGGGGTTCTGCTAAGGAACCTGCAGAGGGTGGTGCCTGTGCGGCGCGCGCGACTGCGGAAGGACGCGGAGACTCTGCGGCAGATCCTGGGGATCCAGAAGTTTGACCTGGGAGTGATCTGTGTGGACAACAGAAAGATCCAGAGGATCAACCAGATCTACCGGAAGAAGAATTGCCCCACTGATGTTCTATCCTTCCCCTTCTATGAGGTAACAACCACTGGGACCTGAGATCGGAGGGACCAGAGGTCAGGGGGACCAGGACAGGGGTCAGAGGTCAGGAACCAGTGAGGGGGTCATTCTTATTCCTCTTATTAGTAAAACACTGATGATCAAACCCCCCTCCAGCTGTGGAAGGCCCAGGTACTGGTTAGACCTGGTGAAACCTCCAGTGAACTTAGGTTGGACCCAGTAAAAGACCAGTGTCCTAAAGACCCAGAGGTTCAGGATCTGTCTAAATATAAACACAACTAAAAGAGCTCTCTGAGAGCGCAGACCTCCGCCAAGGCAGCCTGTGTTTGGATCACCACCAAAATCCAATCATATGTTTATCTCCTCATTACCACCATACTCTGACAATGTAATCAATCCATCCATTAGTTTGAGTTATTCAATGAAATTTTATTTATAAAGTTCTAATTATCCCCTGTCCTTAGACCCGTCTCAGCAAGAAAAAACTCCAAAACCCAGTGGGAAGAAGGAGAAATCTTGAGGAGAACTACAGTGAAGGACAGATCCACTCCCATGGACGGACAGACTATCGATGGACAGACAGACTATCGATGGACAGACAGACTATCGATGGACGGACAGACTATCGATGGACGGACAGACTATCGATGGACGGACAGACTATCGATGGACGGACAGACTATAGATGGACAGACAGACTATAGATGGACAGACAGACTATAGAGGGACAGACAGACTATAGATGGTCGTCCATTTGGAGATGAAGGGGGGCAAGTTATGTTAGAGTTATGTTGTACACAAACCAACAAACAAATAAATGCTGGCAAAAATATGATCTCCTTTGCGGAGCTAATAATAATAATAGTAATAATAATAATAATAGTAATAATAATAATAGTAATAATAATAATAATAGTAATAATAATAATAGTAATAATAATAATAAACAATAATAAAACCTGTGTCCTGGAAGCTTAATGTTTTGCGTATTTCCAGGATCTGCGTCCTGGAAAGCTGCCGTGTCCTGCTCACAGAGACGAACTGAACCTGGGCGACATCTTCTTGGGGGTGGAGTTTGTGATGAACCAGTGTCTGGAAGATTCTTCAGACCTTCATGGAGCTCTGACTGTGAGTCCTGGAAAACAAACAAACAGTTTTAATCTGGACAAATTTAAATAAATACAAAAGAATCTGTTTAATGTGATTAAAATGTTGAATAATTTGTCAGAAGTAAAAAAAAAAGTAAAGTTTAAATGAAGTGCAGATTTGATCATGACACATACAAACATACAGTAATGTTTGGGTATGTTGCGTATTTGCGACAGCAGGCGTTAAGGCAGGGGTGCCCAATCCTGGTCCTCAAGGGCCGCTGTTCTGCATGTTTTAGATGTTTCCCTCATCTAACACACCTGATTCAAATGATCAGCCTGTCATCCAGCTCTGCAGAAGACTGATAATGAGCGTCAGGTGTGCTGAAAGAGGGAAACATCGAAAACATGCAGGACAGTCACATGAGTGTCATGTGGGCGGGGCCAGACCTCAGTAGTGGCAGTTCCATTGGTGTCTGTGGGTTTGGGGGTGTTCCGTGGGAGTCGGCCTGGGTTCTGCTCACTGATTGGTCCAAATGGTCTCCAGGGGGCATGTGTGGATCTAAATGACCTTTGACCTTTGTGTGTTCCAGGTGATCATGACTCATGGCATCTGTCACCTGCTGGGATACCGTCACGAGACACAGGACGAGTGGCTGGAGGTGACACCAGATTCATCTGTCTAGAATTCAACAAATCTCTGTCTGTAGTCTGTCCTGTTTGTCTGTGGAACTGAAGACCAAGTGATCTAAAATTTGGATCATTTGGTGGAGTTGTGCAGGTGTTGGGAGGGTGACTCCAAAATTTGGAGGGTGATTTTCCAGTGCTATGGCAGAGTGCGGTGCAAAGTTTCACACCATTACAACAAACAACGAAGATATTAAACTAAGTTCATTGCTCTAAGCATTGCCTAAGCCACACCCCCTGATTTATTTACAGCTGCACAGTAGTGTATTACTATGACAACTCATTGCTGTTAAGGACTTTCACAGCATCTCTGTGACAACATCACAACTGTGCTACATGCCGCTAACAACTTCAGTTACCTTAGGAATTCACAGACATTTTTGTCATTGTTGCGGCCACAGCAAGTCCAGTTGTGACAGAGGCTGTTATTACAGTGCGTTCACATGAGTTAAACTAGGTCCCTAGTTTACTGAATTAACATCTGATTCACCTTCAACTGAACATTGCACCAACCTTAATGACTGTCGCTACATTAGTATCTGGCTCATCCACCGTTTAGCTTTATCGCTTCACTTTTAGACCCTTTTCATTTAAGGTTTATTTGTTGTTAGCTGTAGTTTAGTAGGTGGATGCACATTGGCCAGTTTCTTGCTTTTCGTGCAGTGAAGTCTGAAAGTAGACAGTGACATGTGACTGTTGGATGAGCGACTGGCGGCTCACTTCACAGCCGTAATAATAATATGTCATGCTGGGTGTTGATTGGTGTGGCCTCTGTTAGCATGACACAAACACTACAGTGGTAAACTGTCTGCTCCACCTGAAACTGGGTTTTACTAATTCCACCAGCAGTAACAACTGACAGCATTAGCATTAGCATTAGCATACTCCTAGATTACAGTACACACTTGCAAAACAGCTCCAACTAATTATTATAGTCTTTCTTTCAACTCATTTCACCCACTTCCACAAAACATAAGTAGCAAACAATCAAATTTTTTCTATGGGCTCTGCACTAATTTTCTAAAAGATGGATCCATCCAGACCACATGGATCCTGATCAGGTGGATCAGATCAAGTCGATCAGTTGGTTCATTAATTTTTATAGAAAATGTAGATTTTCAGAAAATCCAATTTTATCGATGGTCAAACCTGCCTTTTCTGTTTTTATTTTCTTCTGACAGCTTTTGTTTTGTCAATGATTTTACACATGCAAGCCCCTCCCACCACCCTGACAAAGTCACCAATCACAAACAGTGTGCTCCACCAGGATAGGTCACATGACCTTCAACCCTTTTTAAACATGTTCACTTCAAACAGAAATAAATAAAGTCCATTTACATGTGACGGGTGTGTTACTGGGTAATCTGATTACTGCTGTTACTGGGTAATCTGATTACTGCTGTTACTGGGTAATCTGATTACTGCTGTTGTCTCAAACAGGTCAGATTAGTCAGTTTATTTTTATTTCCACCAAGGACGTTTTAATTTCGAGTCCATTTGCCTGTCAGCAAGATTATGCAAAAAGTTCTCAACACATTTTGATGAAACTTTCAGGAATTATAGATAATGGGTCAAGGAAGAACCCATTAGATTTTGAGCAATGAAGGTCAAAGGTCAAGGTCACACTAAAGGTCAACGACTAAAACACATCAGTGATAATATCTCAGGATTCAGACAAGATAGAATCTGGTGTTTTTTTTTCATTCACATGGTCTGACCTTCAGACAACAGATGGGTCAACACCTATAACCCTAACCTTTGACCCCTAACCTCCAGACACCTATGACTCCATTACGTCACGTATGAATGAAAGATAGTTCCAACGTGCTTCATCCGTCCGTCTTCGTCCACAGTTCACTAAAATCGCTTCTCCTCCATCAATTCTCAACGTATTTCAATTCTGATTGATTCATTTGATCGATCTAAGGATTAGGCACAAAACTTCTCACTTTGTCGAAATTTAAAAGTGTAAACAATTTGTTTACAACTTTATTTTTCCAGTCTGTCACTAAATTCACTCCTCTTCCGTCAGTTCTCTAGCGATTACATTTCACATTGATTCACTGAGTTCAGTTTTAAACCAGATCAAAGAGAGTAATTGATCCAATATTAGTTTCTACCAATAACCTCCTACGTCTCATTTAACAGCTTTAACCACAGTAATATGTCATTACCCACTTACCTACTTTTGTTCACTCAGATATGACCCCAGATGTGAATGTAAATCTATTTCACACTGTGTGAAATAGATTTACATTGTTTTTGGTATTTGTTAATAAAAACACACAGTGGGATTGATTTTATGATTTATTGAATGACTCCCTTTTGTTGATCGTAAGACATCACAGCTGTGAGGTCCAGATGAGCACAGGGGCATTGGCACTATTTTTTCTTTTAAATGTATTATTAATTAAATGTTTCAATTCGCTTTTCTTTATTACAGCCTCGAATCACAACAATGTCATCTTACAGGGCTTTACAGAGGTGATTGAAGAGAACAATCAATCACAAATCTCCTTATTTATTTGACTTTAATAAAAAAAATGAATTGTTCCCTTTTTAAATTGTAATTAAAAATAAAATAAAAATGTAAAATAAAAAGAGAACTGTTCCCTTTTAAAAAAATACATTTATTAATTAAAAAAATGTAATAAAAAAGAGAACTGTTACGTTTTTAATTGCCTTTATTTCATAAAAAATCAATAGAAAATAAAGTAAAAGTCTACTAATATAATCGCAGAAGTGTTGGTAACTCACAGCTGTGCTGTTGTTGCAGATGCTGCAGATGGAGTGTTATATTCTGAAGGAGTTCAACCGGCTGACGGGTCAAAGGCTGGAGCCGCTCACCAAGAATTACAGCCAAGACTGAGGAGCCACAAAGCCTGAACTGGATTAGACCGGACCGGACCAGGCGGTACATGAACACTGTGAACTTCCACTACAAACTGACGACAGACCAGGAACCAAGAAGAGAAAGTCCATCAGTGCAGAAAACACTCCAGTGACCTCTATGGAGGACTAAAAGTGCCAACATTGAATAAAGAAATGCATCAATAAATACTTAATTAAAATGTGAATTAAATAGATAAATGTGTTATTACCTTATTCAAATACAAATTCATTTGAGGTTCATAATTATTTGACAAATTATTTCTTGGTCCTTGTTACAGTGGATCATAAATGTATTTTATCTGTCAACCTCGCCCATTAGTCAGTGGGTGGGGCTAAGTTGAATCTCATCCAATCCAGTCCATTGGGAGCCAGAGTCTAGATTTTTATCAGTTCTCAATAAAGTTTATTTTCCTAAAGTGTTAAAGGTCACCCAGTGTATGGGTATGTGTTCACCAGCTCTGCATCATCCTTTATCTGGAATCTATTTAACTGGACTGGATGTGCAGGAGAACCAATCAGCTGTTAAGACACGCCCACACCCTTTGATTAACAATGTTGACAGAAAATAAATTTGTGATCCACTGTAACACCAGGACCAGGAAATATTAGGTAAATGTTTTTTGTTTTTTTTTACCTTAAATGAATTGGTATTTTAATTGACATATTTAATAACAATTATCTATTTAATTCACATTTTAATTAATGACAATGATGTATTTGTTTAATGTTGACACTTTTAGTCATTCATACTTTAATAAGTTTAATTCAGGCTCCGTGTCCATTCAGGATCCGTTTAATTTATGTTCAAATAAATTACATTAGATAATATATTGATAATTATCAACATTTTTCCCAGGAGCTGCTTCTGTTTACAAAGTGACCAGGTGATCTATTGTGATCTACTGTAATCTACTACCACTCCAGTCCTACAGGCAGATTTAAAACTGCTGAAAAAAAGAGAAACCACTTTAAAACTAAAGTTCAAATAATAATACTAAGGTTTAAATAATAAAACTCCATGTGTCAGACTGTAGGCTTGATATGAAGGACATATTCTTGATCATTTTATTTGATTTTAGTTTTTTCGGTTGGTTTTGTTCGTCGTCAGCCTCAACATTTACTCTTCATTTTCTTTTCCCAGAACGTTCCTCTGTGATGATGTTCCACCACAGGAACAAGAACAGCCCAGGCTTCCACAGAAGGTCTGGAACCAGGTTTTCTCCGGAAAAGTCTGAACCTGGAGTCCAAGGTTGTATTCAAATGTGCTGGAGGAAGAATCAAAAACCACACACATTGACTCCGGCTTTTGTTCGTTTTTTTTTTTTTTTTTTTTACAAATGGAACAAACACCGAAAAGTGGGTGTGGCTTAAACTGGACACTTTCCCCACACATTTCCAGGTTTTTTTTCTGGCCCCACCCACTCTGACAGACGCTGCTGTGGCTGAAAAACAGAAGGTTTGAACTTTTCCAACGTATGAGCGAAGCTGGAACCGTCACGACGTGTCAACTGGGCTGGACTGGACCTACCAGCACCAACTGGACTGGACTAACCTGATATAAACTGGACTGGAATAAATTCAACTGAACTAAATTAATCTGGTTGGGACTAAAGCAGACTGCTGCCACATAACTGTGATAAAACTATGGAGTCTGTAATAGATTCTTTGCTTTTGTAAATTTACTGTTGAAATCGGACTCATTTTCAGAAGCAATTGTTCAAAAGGACAAAACCTCAGTCAACTTTAGTTTGTTTGGTTTTTTTTAACCCAGGTTTGTGTAAAATATTGAAAAAGTCACATAAGTATGAGCAGAAACAGTCTGAGGAAGCAGAAAGTGGATCTGAGTAAATCCTAACAGAACAAACATTGCTGCTAAAACAAGCGCCGTCTGAGTAGAGAACGTCTTATACACCAACATAGAATATGTCTTTATTAAGTTTATACGAGGAAATAAATTTTGCAAAACATACAATGCATCAATCCAACATGTGCCGTTTGTTAGTAGCTTTGAAACATCCGTTAAAGTGTGAAGGGAATGGCGTTAAAGGTCAAACGAGCTGAAACCAGCGTTTTACAAAACATCTGTTCCATGAAATCAGAGCAAAGAAAAAGTTCAGCCTCCGACGGCAACATTTGATCCATTAAACACACAACTGCATGAGTGAAAGCGGCACCAACGGGGTCCATGGTGCCAACAGGGACCACGGCGTCAATGGGGATCGTCTGCGACAAACAACAGAGGAAGTGGAGGAACATAATGGGCCCAGGACAGCTCCCAGCGGTACTCCCCCAGGACCAGCCTCACAGTGGCTGCAGGACGTTCCTTCCCGCCTCCGCTACGCCGCCTGGTTTCTCCATTTCTAACAGCTGTTCAAACACGTCCCTAAACCACAGAAGAAGAAGATGCAGATTTTCACACATTCAACAGCTTCTGCTTTTTACACCCAAGTGAAAAAGTTCAGTTTTTCAACCTTTTAAAACAGGGGTTTTCAAATAGTGAGGAGGGTGGGGCCTCCCCTGGGGGGCGCCAGAGGATTTAAGGAGAGGTGTGTCATGACAAAAAATAAACTTGAATAAAAAAAAAGAAAAAAAAGTGTTATTATGTGGTTGATTAATTACAAAACATGTGAGGAAAAAAAAGAGATGTTAAACAAAAACAGATGTGGAAATATGTTTAAAATAGTTAAAATACACAAAAACTTTAAGGTCTGTTAAAAGAGATGTTAAAATGTCTTTAAAAATGGAACAATTATTTATTCTGAATAAAATAATTCAAACTTAAATGCATTTCCTTTGTTTTTACATGGACGTGTTCATTCAGAATAAGTGTTTCCATGGAAACAGGTGTATTCCACTCTAGTTAAATGGTCTTTCAGAACTGGAGGTACAGAGGCAGCAGCTCGACTCAATCAACCATAGGAATCAAACCAATGCCCACAGTGTGCATCATGGTGACGAGAGCAGGAGCATGTGCAGAACAACAGGAATAATGTTAAAGAGGAATGAACGTGTTTCCATGTCAGAGGAATTATTGAATTAACATCAGAATAAAGCAGTGACTTTATTCTGAATTCAGTTTAATTGTGAATTATTATTTTCAACTGGAATTAGGTGTTTACATGGTTCATCTGAAAGAGGAACGATGTTCTAGATTAAACCAGAATAAAAAATGAGTAAACAGGAATAAAAACCGTAGACAGGTGTACTAACTCACTTGTGCATGTAGAAGAAGATGTATCCACTGCGGTCGCGGTCTCGTTGAACTGCCGCTTCCTGTGTCCGCGACACGTCCAGGTCGTTGTACGTCAGCCATGACTGCTTCTTCATGTCAAACACATCGCTGATGTAGTGACCTGATGGGGACATGAGGGCAGGGAGTCATCAACAGCTGACACCTGTATTCTGGAACGTTCATCTTTTGTCCTGTTAGGACGAGTTTCTCACCAGACGATGAGCTGCTGCCGATGTGGCTGACAACGCTGATGAGTCTGAACGAGTTCACCAGGTCCCCACTCTGCACAACAGACACACACGCAGCAGCTGATGAATAAATTGTCCCCATCTGTCCTCACATACACAAGTGGTACAAATACACACCTTCTGTACTTAAGTAGAAGTACAGCTATTTGTGTGGAAAATACTCTGGTAAAAGTACAAATAGTATAGTAAAAGTTATAAAAAAAAAAAAGTACAACTTCTCAATTGTAATAAAGTAAAAAGTAAAACTGCATTGCTTTTTGGGGGGCATAAATTAAATATTTATTTAAAGAGTAAAATGTAAAGTTTGAAAAGTATGTAAAAATAAAGTATTTAAAAGTGAGTTAATGTGTAGAAAATGTGTTTAATCAGGTCACAGTTCCTGTGTTTAGTGGATATGGACAGAAAATTTAGGAAAAATTGAGGGAAAAAAGGCACAATTGAGATGAAGTCATAATGAAATAAAAAAAAGTTATAAATATAAGTTTAAAAAAATGCAAAATGAGGTTAATCAAAATTGTGGAATAAAAAGTCAAATGGCAGCGTACGGGAAGGAATTCAAGTGAGGTCGGATCTACAACAGCCCAACGAGCAAAGGAACGACAGAGAGTTTAGAGCAGATGGCGTTTGAACAGACAGACAGGAACCACAAAAGCCTCTAATTCAACGACATGAAGGGGTAACACCAGAAGATGGCGCTCTTACGTTGGACATAAAATATGGGGGTTACAAAACCTCTAAAGTTTTTAGTAGGGCCCCTATTTTTACCCTAGGCCCACCAATGGGACCAGGTTGGGACATTTACCCTTCTTATGTTATGGAAGTGACAGGTATTTTTTCTGTTTAAATGTTCATTTTTCAGCGTTAAACTTTTTGTTCTTATTTTTTAGTGTCAGAATTACAAAACGAGAACAATATGGGTGAATTAAAAATACTCTCATTGAATATTAATGGTATTGGTAATCCAATTAAGAGAAGCAGATTACTTAAAAAAATTAAACGAGCACAAGTGGTCTTCCTCCAGGGGACACATTTACCAAAGGAAGAACACGAGAAATTCAAAAAACTTGGATTTAGAAATTGCTATTTCAGTTCAAACCTTAATAGTAGGAAAAGAGGGGTTATCATCCTAATCTCAAATCTTGTCAATTTTGAACTATTGGAGGAACACTGCGACAAAGAAGGTAGATACGTGATTGTTAAAGGAAAAATTGATAATATTAAGATAACCTTAGTCAATGTATACACCCCTCCAGAAGGGGACTGGCACTTTTTTCAACTACTGTTTGAGAAAATTACTGTTATCAGCGAAGGAGTCTTAATAACAGGAGGGGATTGGAACTGTGTTTTAAATAAATCTAAAGACTCAACCAGCAAAAAAAATATATAAAGACAAGAGGGCAAAGAGCCTACACAAACTAATTAAAGAGGCAAACCTGTTTGAGGTATGGCGAGAGCTCTACCCTACAGACAGAGACTATACTCATTATTCTGGAACACATAAGGTTCATACTCGTATAGATTTTTTTCTGATGAATACCATAGATAGACAGAAAGTTCTAGACTGCTGCATCAGTATCGTTGATATCTCGGACCATAATGCTATTTATCTTACTATTAATATACATAACCAAATGAGGAACACCCTCTGGAGAATGAACGTTAGCATACTTAACTACGGAAATAATGTTAAAGACATTCAAAAAGAAATTCAAGACTGCATTTTGAATAACAGGGATGATGACATAAAACCAACAATCCTATGGGACACTGTAAAAGCAGTAATGTGAGGATTTCAAGAATGGCCCGCATTAATAAAATTAGAAGATTAACCCAAACAAATTTAGGAAAGCAATTAAAAGATTTAGAAAAAATGCAACATCATGACAAGAGTGACTCATTGGCAGAAGATATAAAAACTACAAGAAAGAAATTATCAGAATTAGCAAAAGAAGAAATTGAGAAAAAATTTAAATATGTGAAGCAAACATTTTATGAAGCTGGCCCTAAAGCAACTAAAATACTGGACCAACGCTTGCGCTCACAACAAATCAAAACATCCATAAATAAAATCAGAGATCCTGTAACTAAAGAATTGAAATATGAGACAAGTGATATACAAGAAATATTCAATAACTACTACAAAAATCTGTATGATCAAAAGACACAAGTGGATAAAAATGACATTGAAGATTTCCTAACTGAACTAGACCTTCCTACTATAGGGTCAATCCAAAATTAAACATTATCGAAACCTATCACAAAAATAGGATTGGATAAGGCAATTACCCACTTAAAAAATAATACAAGTCCAGGGAGTGATGGGTACCCCAACGAATGCTATAAAGTGTTTAGGGAAATATTAACACCTTTAATGCTTGACTCATTCAACTGGACACTCAAACATGCAGAGTGCCCACCCTCCTGGAAAGACGCAATAATCACAGTTCTACCTAAAGAAGGGAAAAACAAAGAACTTTGTGAATCATACAGACCAATCTCTATCTTTTTAAAAACTATTATAAACTATTTACTCCTATAATGGCCAAAAGGCTTGAACGGTTTCTGCCAGACTTGATAGACGAGGACCAAACTGGATTTGTGAAAGGACGACAAGCTCAAGATAATATACGACGTACACTACACATAGTTAATGAACCCTAACCCTTAGTAAGTTTAGATGTTGTTGTTCTCAAAAAATTTGGATTCAGTAAGAATTTCATCGCATGCATACAAGCCCTTTATGACACAAAAGCTAGAATAAAAATAAACAGGAATTTGACACCAAGCAATTTGGAACTTTCTAGAGGGACACGTCAGGGCTGTTGCCTTAGCCCCTTCCTCTGCTCTATTTCTTGAGCCTTTGGCTCAACTCAGAATTACAAGGGGTAATAGTATCAAAGACAGAACATCGAATAAGTCTCTTTGCTGACGATATAATAGTGTATCTACGAAACCTCAATGATACATTGCAGAGACTATTAAACATTTTGGATCATTATGGCAGGAAATCAGGATATAAATTGAATATATCGAAGACCTAAGTCCTGTGTATAAATTATAGTCCAAATAAACTAATCAAAAACAAATACAAACTGGGATGGGATTCCGAACAGATTAAATATTTAGGAATTCATTATATGAAGCAAATTATAGTAAGATAAATAGTGAAATAAAACAGAATTTATCAAAATGGACTAATTTAATTTTAGACTTCAGCTCAAGAATAGAGGTTATAAAAATTAATGTTTTACCCCGACTGCTATACTTATTTGTCTCCGTACCAATAGATATCCCGATTCACACGTTTGTTAAATGGAACGAGGATGTAAGTAGATTTTTATGGAAAGGGGAAAAGCCACGGGTGAGATGGAAAACCCTTCAGTTGGAGAAGGAAAATGGAGGACTCTCCTTACCAAATGTAAAAAAAATTACCCAAATAAAATATATTATAGCCTGGTGCTCACCAAAGTACTTTTCAAAATGGAAGCAAATCGAACTCAATTCCGACATTACACATCCTCAGACAAGACTGGGAGAAAAGATACTTAAAGGGAGCAATCAAATTCATTTCATTCATCATTTAAATATGCTGTTATTAAACCAATTCTGAAAAAGCCTACCCTAGATCCTGACATTTTAGCCAATTATAGGCCTATATCCAATTTGCCCTTCCTGTCAAAGGTTTTAGAACGAGTAATAGTTAAACAGCTGTGCCAATTCCTGCAAGATAATAGTTTATTTGAACAGTTTCAGTCTGGCTTTCGTGCCCATCATAGCACTGAAACGGCGTTAGTTAAAGTTACTAATGACTTATTATTAGCCGCTGACATCGGACTAATATCGGTCCTGGTGTTATTAGACCTTAGTGCAGCCTTTGACACCATCGACCACAGTATCTTAGTGCACAGATTAGAATATGATATAGGTATTAGAGGAGCAGCCCTCTGCTGGTTTAAATCATATTTATCTAATCGCTACCAATTTGTTCACATCAACAAACAATCATCGCAGTCCTCCAGAGTTAATTATGGCGTTCCTCAAGGGTCAGTCCTTGGGCCTATTTTGTTTACACTATATATGCTCCCTTTAGGTAACATCATTACAAATCATGGCATTAATTTTCATTGTTACGCGGATGACACACAGCTATATTTATCGATTAAACCTGACCAGACCAGGCAAATAGATAAACTAAGTACTTGTGTACAAGACATAAAAATTTGGATGAGTGCCAATTATCTTTTACTGAACCCTGAAAAAACTGAAGTCGTTATAATTGGTCCTAAAGATGCGAGAGACTCCCTAACTAACCAGATAGTTACTCTGGACAACTTAAGTGTAACACCCAGTGCCACAGTTAAAAATTTAGGAGTTTTATTTGATCCAGATCTTTCATTCAAAATGCATATCAAACAAACTTGCAGAACAGCCTTCTTTCACCTGCGCAACATAGCCAAAATTAGGAATATTCTGTCTAAAACGACTGCAGAAAAATTAATTCATGCATTTGTTACATCACGATTAGATTATTGTAACTCCTTATTTGTAGCATGTCCTAAATATTCCCTAAAAAGCTTGCAACTGGTTCAAAATGCAGCAGCAAGATTATTAACAGGATCAAATAGAAGAGAACACATCACGCCTGTGCTCCAAACCCTTCACTGGCTTCCAGTTGAGTCTAGAATTAAATTTAAAATCCTCCTCCTTACATATAAAACCATTAATGGTATGGGCCCCTCTTATCTTAAAGATGATCTGGTTCCGTACCAACCCAATAGAACCCTTCGTTCTCAGAATGCAGGTTTACTGAAAGTTCCTAGGGTTTCTAAAAGTACAGTAGGAGCTAGAGCCTTTAGTTATCAGGCCCCTGTCTTATGGAATCAGCTTCCCTTTAATATTAAAGATGCCGAAACAGTCTCTACATTTAAAATTAGGCTTAAAACATTCCTGTTTGAGAAAGCCTATGGTCAGGTTAGTTAAAAATTATGTGACTCATATATCATGTATACATGATGTATGAGTCACAGTTCAGTCTAGGCTGCCCTAGGAGTTAGAATGCTGGGGGAAGTACAGACACTGAGTTCTTTCTTCTCTTTCTCTTCCTCACATCTGTTTCTGTAATTTTTATAACCTATCTTTCTTACCAAGTCTGTTCATGACTAGTCACCTGGTGTCCCCTTTCCCCCCTCCCCCCCTGGGGGGAGTGGTGGCTCTCCTGACAGTGCCTGCACGGGAGCCATGGACGACAGGATCTGGAGTATCTCGCCTGTGCTGACCTGTGACCCCGGACCACCGCCCCTGCCTGTCTGGACCAGCCCCCCTTCCTGCATTTATACATGGACGTTCATCTATAGTCTGTCCGTCCATGGGAGTGGATCTCTCCTTCAATGTGGTTCTCCTCAAGATTTCTTCTTTTTCCCACTGGGTTTGGAAGTTTTTTCTTGCCGAGAAGGAGGGTCTAAGGACAGGGGATGCCTGGGACTTTTCATGTATTTCTGTAGTTGATTATGTTTTTGTAAAGCCCTCTGAGACGACGTTGTTGTGATTTAGGGCTTTATAAATAAAATTGAATTGAATTGAATTGAAATTGTGGACACGGCTACTAAGATTTGGTAGGACACCATGAAACATCTAAAATTTGAAAATGATTGTAAATTGTTAATTTGGCCTTCAAACTCAAGTAATTTTAGAAGTGGGCAGCTGGACTTTACCTATAAGAAATGGATAGACAAAGGAATTACAGCAATATGTACCCTATTAAATGGTTGAGTTGAAATCTTTTGAAGAAATAAAAAAAAATTATGGATTGGATAACTGATCTATTTAGATTTTTCCAGCTGCGTCATTTCTATAACAACGACGTAAAGCCTAAATTATCTCAAGAAGGCACACAAATAATTGAAATAGTTTCAGGGGCATACAAAAAACTACCCCAAAAAATTGTCTCCAGACTATATAAGGGCATACAAGGAAAAAACAAAAATGATTGTGCATTCTTGAGGAGACGGTGGGAACAAGAACTGCACATCCAACTGTCAGAGGATGATTGGCACTCCATTCTCATCTCTCAACATAGATCCACCAGTTCACGGCAGTGGAGAGAATTTGGCTGGAAAAATATTGTAAGATTTTTCATAACGCCACAAATTAAAAACAAACAATTAAAAACACCTCAGTATTGCTGGAGACATTGCGGCGAGTTGGATGCCAACCATTCCCATATATTTTGGTTTTGCCCAAAAATTAGAAGATTTTGGGAAAATCTGGTTGAAAGTATGGAGAAAATTCTGGACTATAAAATTCCCAATAATCCTCAGATGTTGTACCTGGGCCTTCCCCCTAAATCTATCTTGCGTCCTGGAGACTCATATTTGTTCAAAATAATGTTGATTGCAAGTAAGAAAACGATTACACGGAACTGGCTAAAAGATTCTATATATTTGAAAGAGTGGGAGAATATAATGGGGGAAATTTACGAAATGGAGAGGATTACCCAATCCACAAGACTGAAAGGAACCTGGTTTAAACAAAAATGCTCCACCCACATAACACAAATTATAAAATGAATGTTCGAAAGTGTATTATGTACATGTGTATATGCAGCTGACATTGTGTACCCACTACTTGTTCTTCATTTTTGAAGTGTTTCTTCAGTTTGTAGTGCGAGAAAAGGAAAAATAAAGAGTAATATATATATATATATATATATATATATATATATATATATATATATATATATATATATAAAAAAGTCAAATGCATAATAAAGATGAGGAAAAAGAGAAGATGTCCAGATGTATTAAAAGACACGTTAAAAATATACACAGATGTGAAAATATCTAATTAAACACATCTGGAGATGAAGATAAAGGTTTTAACCCTGTAAGACCCAGACATAGTAAAAGATTTAAAAAAAAAAATCATATTATTACAACAAACTCATCAGCGAGGGTAATGACAAATGAACTGATTTCATCTCCATTTTGCCTGACTCGGGGAGTTCCACAGGGATCGTCCATCAGCCCATTCCTCTATTTGCTTGCAATGGAACCTTTCGCGATTGCGATACGCTCACACCCTTTGATCACACCACGGAGCACTCTTTGCGGATGATTACATACTTTTTTTAGGAGACGTGGGTGAATCCATCCCCCCACTGCTGAAGCTGATGAAGCAATGTGGTGAATTCTCCGGGTTTAAAGTGAATACAGAGAAATCAATGATTATGTTTCTTAATGAGAAAGCAAAGGATGCGCCACCAACCCCTCACCCCTTTGTGAACACAAAAACTTTGTCCTATCTAGGTATAAAAATAACCCCTTCAATAAATTCAATTAATGTAAGTAATTATGCACCAACACTAAGTAAGATATCTGAAGATATTACTCTGTGGTCTTCATTGCCTCTCTCGATCATGGGCAGAATTAAAATTAATATACTTTCCAAATGCCTTTACCTCTGTCAATCAATTCCACTACCTCCCCCTGCATCATTTTTCTCCAATATTAAGAAGTTATTAACTAAATTAATTTGGAATAATTGAAAACCCAGGCTTAGATTATCTTTGTGATATCTGCCATACAAATCAGGGGGGTTGAAGCTCCCAAACCTTAAATACTATTACTGGGCAGCACAATTAAGATGAATAATGTATTGGTTCTCTGATATCACAGTACCAGCCTGGATGAGCATTGACACGGCATCAGTGGGAGGTATATCTTTGGATACCTTTTTGAACTCGGCCCCACTTAAAAAGTTTAAAAAAGTCTCCAACCCCTTTGTTAAAAATACAATCACGATATGGTTTGACACATATAAATTCCTGGAAGATACACCACTCATTTCAGGTTTTGCACCCATCTGGAGAAATACTTTCTTTAAGCCAGGCAGTAATGTTATGGGTTTTAAGTCATGGTATAAAAGGTATTATTAAAACACTGAACCTATATGATGATGATAAAAACTTCCTATCCTGGAAGGAAATAAAATCAAGATACAGCCTCCCTCCAACTCACTTTTTTAAATATCTACAAATTAGAAGCATTGTTTTAGATAAACTAAATAATATAATTACACCAAATTTAACAAAGTCGGAAGGGGGGGGGGGGGGGGGGGGGGGTTGTAATTTTACAACACAGGGCCTTACAGGGTTAAAATGTTTTTTTTTTAAATTTGGTGGGGATAGGAGAGGTTCATTATCCTACAGTATGGGCAACATGAGCCGTTGGAGTGTATTTATTATGAAATCCACCCTGTGTATCTCAAAGCTCTGGATGTTTTACGGCTGTCTTTGATGACACATTTCTACAACATTACATGGACATGTAATGTCCATGTAATGGGTCGAGCTGGAGGATCTTGTCTCCGTTTTTTGCGGATGATGTGGGCCTCATCAAGCAGCGACCTCCAGCTCTCATTGGAGCGGTTCACAACAGAGTGTGAAGCTGCTGGGTTGAAGATCAGCACCTCCAAGTCTGAGGCCATAGTCCTCAGCTGGAAAAGAGTGCCTTCTCCGGGTCAGGGTGAAGGTCCTGCCTCAGGTAGAGGAGTTTAAGTACTGCAGGATGTCATTCGTGAGTAACGGAAGGATGGAGTGGGAGGTCGACAGGCAGATTGGGACGGCATCTGCAGTAATGCGGGTGCTAAACTGATCCATTGTGGTGAAGAAGGAGCTAACCCAGAAAGTGAAGCTCTCTATTCTCTAGATCTACGTTCTGACCGTCACCTATGGTCATGAGCGAAAGAATGTGGTAACTGGTACAAGCGGCCAACATGAGCTCGGACATCCGGGAGGGAGGAGCTGGCGGAGGTAGCTGGGATAAGGGAAGTCTGGGCTGCTTTGCTGAGGCTGCTGCCTCCGTGACCCGGATAAGTGGAAGATGAAGAATACAAGTATTTATTCAGGTATTGGTAAATGGATGGTTTGTTCGTATAAAGATTTTCACATAATTTGACTTTTTTTTTTTTTTACATTAAAATCTGTGTCTTATAGGTAATTCATCAGATCATATTTTACTGCTCTGACCCAAAGTAGATCTAATTATTCTGAATTCAAATTTTAACACCATTAATATCTTCAGTGTTATTCATCTTACAGACCAGATTGGACCCTTTGGGGGGCCACATTTGAAACCAGTGGTGTATTTGGTTAGTGGTTCAGATATGGTGATATCCTCAACATTCCCAGCGGTGGAGCAGTTACCTCTGCATTCCTCTTCAGGTTCTCAGCTTCAGCTTCAGTGTATTCCATGTCCAGAACATCCTCGTTCCCCGAGTCCTCATCTGAACACACAAGCTCCGAAAGAGAACTGTTGAACTCTGAGAGGAGGAAGAAGGAGAAGAGGAAGGGGAGGAAAGGGGGGGGGGGTGCAGGTCAAGTTCACATGTCCTGCTGAAGCTTCAGGAAGTTTACATGACATTTTAAATTCTGAAGTATTTATTTGGAATAAAATAATTCAGAATTACAGCTATTTCATTCGTGTTTACATGGACATGTTAATTCTGAATAAAGGTCTCCATGGAAACAGGTGTATTCCACTCTAGCTAATGGGCCTTACTCACCCAGAACGTTCAAAAGACGTTGAGGGATACAGTTGTTGCTACACACAACACTTTCCCGACAGCAATGGCGCCTCACTGCTGCGTCCCGGAATGTACATCATCAAAGAAAAAAAGAAAAAAATCGTACCATGGACAGACCTTCCATCGTTTATAAGGCACTTCAGTGTTAATGGATCAAAAACATAAAGAGTGATCCTGGTCCATATTTCACAGTAAGATAAGGATAATTATGTCCACTGAAATGCATTAGCTTACACATTAAGCTTAGCTTAACAGACTAGCATCAATGCTAAATAGCGCTAACAGCCAAGCTAATGTCATAATGAAATAAGAAAATATCAATGTGTAATTACATAACACTATATTCTATATGCCATTTCAAGATTATGCTTTCCATTTTGTGGTTTCTGTGCCGATGGCTGTCAGTACTGATGATATGCTAGCGGTACCATTAGCCTACTTAAACTTTATGTAGCCTTTAACCCAGTTACTGTAGCCTTTCAGCAAGACAGCCCGGGGTCCTTAACATGCCAATATTTCAACAATATTGATCGTTAACTCCAGCATGACAGAGATATTCGTGGTCCAAACTGCTAGCATGTTGCCAACCCAAACGTTCACTGAAGCTAGTGATTGACAACATATGGAACTGTGTACTTTCGTTTAACTTCCGTATACCTCAAGCGTAAAAATGGCTGCCAGGTGAATAAGGTGAATTGGTCTTTCAGAGCTGGAGGTACAGAGGGTTCTGATTGGACAGAATGGCTACTTAATGTCTGGATGTCTACTGGAAGGAAACAATGGTGTCCAATTCTTATTTTGCATTGGGTTCAACTATCAAAATGTTAGACCAGATACTACATCTGAAGAGGAATGAACCTTTATTCTGGATTAAACAGGAATAAAAACTCATGTAAACAGGTTAACTGGTTCATTCATCTTCTCTACTGTAGATCAGACATTAACAGAGACACCAGAAGCTCCTCAAACGCAAACTGTAAAACACTAGCAACATTTACATGCACAGAGAAATTCCAATTTGCATCTTAGTCTGATTAAAGTTGCAGTTCTCAAAGTCGTGTAAACACTGTAATCATAGTAAAATCTAATCTGACTGGAGTTTTAGAAGAAGTCGAAGTAACCAAGTCAGATAATGTGATTGTAATAGAATTTCTCTGTGCATGTAAACACTGCCAACCTTTGCTCTACTAAGACTGGCCTGGACACGCCCCCTTCAGGACGTGCCCACAGTGACCATGACAACTTGTACCTTACTGTAATAAATCGGTTTGAAAAGGTTAGGACCAAATATACTGAGCTGCTGCATGGTCGCGGCCCCCATCTTCGTGGTCGCGGTCCCCATCTTCGTGGTCGCGGTCCCCATCTTCGTGGCCGCGGTCCACATCTTCGTGGCCGCGGTCCACATCTTCGTGGCCGCGGTCCACATCTTCGTGGCCGCGGTCCACATCTTCGTGGTCGCGGTCCCCATCTTCACGGTCGCGGTCCCCATCTTCACGGTCGCGATCCACATCTTCACGGTCGCGGTCCACATCTTCACGGTCGTGGTCCCTATCTTTGCTGGGTGGTGTTGTCGTCCTTCTGCGTCCGCTTCAAATCTGCCTCTTATTTAGTTGTTCTTCTACAGCACCTGTGGGAGGGGTCCCCACAGTGTTTTATGGGAGGAGTCTCCACAGGGTTTCTCTGTCCCAGTTATGTGCCAAAATCACAGACCAATTCCTGAACCGACTAAGGGGCGTGGCCTACCAGCAAGGTTTCCGAAAAAATTATCTTGGCCCTGAAAAGCTGCTGAGTGCATGAGGTGTTTAAACATGTGGATCAATGCAGAGTCCTGATGAGTCGTCCTCTTACCTTGTAAACTGAGTTCCGTCGCCCTCTTCAAGTCGTCATCCTCTCTCATCTCTTGCGCCTCCTTTAATGCGAGACAGAACATTACTTAAAGAACATCCATTGCTCCTAAAGTATGGAGGACTAAATGTGTAATTAATTAAAATTGGAATTGAGTAGATAAATGCTTGTTTTCCAGACCTAGAAAAGTGTGGAATTTTTAATAAAGTAGAGAAAAAATATATTATTTGTAATTGAAATGTCAGTTCTGCACATGTGCCAATGACTAACTAATAGATTAAGGCAGAAAATGCTTCAAATGTCACTTGTTTTTCTGAACACGCGTCCAGTTGTTGATGTTCTTCACATTTTGAGGGAAACATTATTGATGTAAATATTGTCAATGTCATTTGACATTAACTGTTATTTTACTGCTCTGGTCCTTTTCAAATTATATTGGGCTGAATGTAAAACTGAACTAACATGACTGCATTAATGTTGTCTACCACAGACATGTCAATGTGTCCTCTAGCTACCTTAAGTAAATCTCTCAATATATGCAAATGAAATTAGGTGGTTTACATGCTTGGTAAAGCCTAGAAAATGTATGAATTCCCTTCATTGCTTTAAAAATAGAGTGAGGATTAATATTTTTGAAAGTATTCATGAAAATCCTTAAAGGAGTCATTCCATGGGTATTTCATTAATATTGCTGTGTTTTCCATTGTTGTTGAATGTATTGTGTGTTGGTTCTGTTTTTAAGAGGACAGGAAAATGACTTGAGGTGGAACAACAGTTTTCCGGTCCTTCCTCATACATGTCCATGATGCGGTGATGAAGCGTCTCTGGCTCAGAGAATGAGCCGGAGACGCTCCGCCCTCCCCTCTCACTCTGTGTGTGTTTACCAGCTAGCACCAGCACCCAGCTAGGTTTTGTGCCGTCGCTTGTTTTCAAAATTTGCAAGGACAAAAACACGTTTTATTTCCACAGAGTGCATATGAGCCAATTTGCTCCATTTTTTTCCCCCCAAGTTTGTGCAGCAATGTGGCGTCACCTTCTCTTGTAGATGCTAATGCCACTTTGAATTAGCTGCGACAGGGGACGGCTTAACCCCATGTGGGTGACACTAATGTGGACAAGCTTTTTCTGAGTGGCCATTTTCTCTGTGCCGTTATGTATGAATGGGAAATACACCAGTGGGGGGGGGGCACTTTTAAAGGCAGTATGTGTTGATAACTTGGGGTGATCCATCAGATTCCAAAAGGAGCGTGGAAAAATTGGTTTTCAGGGGAATTACACCTTTACGTTCTGCAGAGGGCTGTGAATGTGTGATGATGTGTAACCCTACGTGTTCCTGGAGACTCTGGGCCAAAGCCTGCTGCAGCTCCTGCTCTTCTCTCTCCTGCTCCAAACTGTACTGTTGAACCCAGTCCAGTTCACCTGGAGCCTGGAGGCCTTCTGGAGTCTGGTTCTCCTTATTCTCATCCATGGTCAAATCCAGAGAGTCCAATACATCTACAGACACAGACACACACGCACACACATTTAGTTAAGGTATGTATTCATTATGGGATAGCTTTTCTATTTAAACAGGCTCCATTCAGACTGCAGGTAAATGTTCCTAAATCAGACTTTTTGCTTCCATTTGACCCGTATCTGACTTGTTAGGGTTTACTACACTGTTTATATGAAATGACTCAACACTGACCTGTCAATCACACTAAACTAGTTTAACAACTTTGTGTTTTTTCCTTTTTTAAACACATTTTAACATCTGTGTTTGTTTTTTAAGTTTCTTTTAACATATTTTAAACTTGACCTGTGATTTTGCTTCTCATATGTACTGTAGTTAACCACATGTACCGTTGTTAGTTAACCACATGTTTACACATTTATTCCGTTTTATTCAGGTTGATTTTCTCTCATGTCACACGTTTCCTTTAGCCCTCTGGCGCCCCACAAGGGAGGCCCACCTGGAACCCCTGCTTTAATAATAATAATAGATTCAATTTCTATAGCACTTTTAAAGGCACCCAAAGCGCTTTACATTATTGATTCACTTCCACATGCTCCCTCTGGTGGTGGTAAACTACATTGTATCCACAGTTGTCCTGGGGCAGACTGACAGAAGACTGGCTGGCATTCATACCTACAGCCCCACCCCCCCACCACCACCAAACATTCAGGGGCACTTTGGATCGTGCTGCCCCTCGAGTACCTGCAGGGTGTTTGGTGTCCGTGTCCAGCAGGTGGGTGTGATAGACCAGGTCGCGGGTGTCTGCGTCGTCAAAGCCGGTGTCTGGACTACTGGACGCCTCGTCCTCCAGAGAACACGGCGCCGACAGACCGGTCTCTCGCCGACTCATCTCGATCACAGCCGCCAACATTTCTTCGTCATTTATACTGCTGAAGTCCGCCGACTCCATTAACGAGCCTCTCTGAAAACATATGAAGAAAAAAAAAAACTAAACAAAATGGGGTCAAACAAATTCATTCATTCATAACCCCGCCCCCTGATAGGGAGGGGTGATAAAGGAAGGTGGTCCACAATAGCAAAGGTCACATATCCTGAAAGACACTGATGAATGTAGGTCAAAGTCAACAAAAATGTGATTTCACAATGGTCTAATGTGTGCAAGGGGGGCAGGGCTTGTTGTGCCTGAGGGGGCAGGGCTTGTTTTCATGTATTTCGAGCAAGTGATTAATCAACAAATACCTTTGAATACAACAGTGTGACGACACAAAGACTCCAACACAATACATGCAAGACCAACATATTAAACAAGTGGTGCCAGGCACAACAAGCCCCGCCCGCCGAATACAACAAACTCCACCCACCCCAAGCACAACAAGCTCCACCCCCTGAAGCACAATAAACCCCACCCCCCTCACACACATTTAACCTGATTGGACATATCTCTGATCATTGTGACGACACATTTTAGCCGACTGTGACCTTTGACCTAAATTTAATGGGATCTATTCTGGACCACCTCACACCTTTACTGAACATTTACTGGAAAGTGGTCCAGTAGTTTTTGTGTAAAGCTGCTGACAAAAAAATGGACAGTCCTCCTCTTCCTTCGGGGTGGGGTAATAAACAGATCAGGGTGCAATGGTTTCCATGCGGAGCAGAGCGTGTCCCCACCTCCTCCGCTTGCTCGTAGTCGTCTGTGGTCAGACGGCGACGGTTTCCAGCGCTGCTCTTCCTGCTGATGTCCTCCTCACAGTCTGAGTCCAAAAGCACAGAAGTGTTCTGCTTTCCTCCACTTCTCCTGCACACATGAACACATACAAATGATGGGAAACTCATTAACCCTGGACTGTCCAGCTGGGCTATTTACACACACAGTTTGCACTTCACATTAAAAAAACGTCACATTATTTATCAGAATTTAAATATGGTCAGAATTCAAAAGTTGTTCATTTTTTCATGACCTTTACAATTCTTGACACCAACTAAAATGTGCAGATTGGAAACCAAGGAAAATGAGCAGACTAGCATGTGTGGCTATAGTGTGAATAAAACACACCAATACTAACATTATAAACTATTACTAACATTATAAACACTGGTTTTCATCCAGAACACATTCAGACACAAATCAAGTGAAAAAGGTTTCGGTTTTTTGCATCAAAAGATGTTGTGACATGCTCAATACAGATGATTTGTGCATTAAAATAGTTTGTTGACATTACAAACAACATTTAAAGGGTAAAAACTATTGAGATATAATTTTCACGCTTACATTTTTTTTTCTAAGGCGTGTGTGGTTAAGCCTTACCGTAGGGCTGTTGTAGAAGAGCAGACGACCTGGGATGTTTTCAGGGTTCTGCTTCTGTTTCCAACAAACACAAATATTCATTTAATCACATGACTAGACCGAGTCCAGCGTTAATTAATTCTACAGCCACATCCAGCACGAGGGTTAGGGGTGGGTACTTTGACTATGTGTAGTCATAGAAAAGAAAATATTAGAAAACATAGAAATCTAATCCATCATTACCTCCACCAAGGAGGTAATGTTTGTCTTTGTCTGTCTGTCTGTTAGTTAGCAAGAAAACTCAAAAACTTATGGACGGATTTTGTTCTAATGGCACCAGCCTAGCACTGTGCTAACAGTACATCATAAATGTAAATCTCCAGTGTGTTAATGTCAGACCAGGTGATAAATATTCAGATCATCTACTACAGATACTAGACCATGACACTGACTCAGTTTAATGACCAACACAAATATTACTAAGTAACTGGTACATGTGAATCCCTCTGCTAGGGACGCGACATGTGGTGCTAGCTTAATAATAATAATAATAATAATAATGTTTTCTTTTTAAAAGAACTGATTAAAGTACCATTTAGAAACACATACAGTTTTGAAAGTAGCGATTTGGTATCAGTATGGAATGAAACCCTTTTGGTCCCCAACCATCTGCACGTTTCATCCTTCCATCCATCCATCCATCCATCCATCCATCCATCCATCCATCCATCCATCCATCCATCCATCATCATGACAACAGCATTTCTTACATGGCAGCCTGTGAGCTCCAGCTCAGACTGACAGGAGGTCGTGTAGCGTCAGTGCAGTGGGACAGCAGCGTCAGGTAGCGAGGGATGACCACCTGCTGGCCCAGTTTACTGTTCAGCGACAGGTGCGCGTTAAAGCTGTAGCGCTTCAGGTGTAAGATGAGGATCCTGCAAAGACCACGCCACACATGTTAAACATACCTATTGGAATGCCTCAAGGGTCCAGTCTGGGCCCTTTGCCATTTTCCCTCTCTATAAAAGACTTGCCATCTGTGTTCCAAGAGGACATTTATGTCCAAATGTGTGCAGATTATGGTCATTTATACGTGGGGGAAGGATGCGGAACACGTGGCCTCTAAACTCACAGAGGCCACGGGAAGAGTGCCTATGGGGCTTCAACAATCATGTTTAACCTTAAACGTTAAAAAAAAAGCATCCATGTTTTTCTTTAATAAGCAGAAACATTGCAGCCACCTCTATGTTTTGTAAGTGGAGAAAATATTCAAAATGTTAGTGTTAGAAATTTCATATTGCAACCTTTAGATGCACCAGAAATACACTTACGTTAGAGACTGCTATGGTGTTTTTGTTTTTAATGCAGTGATCATGTTCCGATTTTATTATTGTATAACCTGTTGGTCCCGGGCCAGTAAAACTACATTGAAGCCCTTTGAGTTTATTCATATACAGGCACTAAAAATTCTGCACTGGTCAACAAGACAGCACCCTTAAACTTAAAAAAAAAATACAAAAGTTTGCAAGTGTGCGATTGGCTGATAGAATTATACACAACACTGCTCCTCTCACTAATTTCATACAGTTTAACATCTCAAGTATCAACCAGAGCTCCTCATCCAGGGGACAGTGTAGTGTCCCAAAATGCAAACCAACTTCTGCCCAGTCAGAGTTTTTCATACAAGGACATTCAAGTGTGGAACAATTAAAAAATAAATCAATCAATCAATGAATAACTATAGCACCTTTTCCAGAAAATTAAAACATTGTGTTTTCAGTTGTCAAACCTGCAGCACCGACACTGAAAATACAGGATCAACGTGGACTTTTCCTTTGTAATTGAATTTAATATTACATTACAATATTAATTATTAATTTTAATATTACTCGTGTCTGTATTTGTAATTACTTAAATCTATTTTACATAACAAGTCTGTTCATGGCTAGTCACCCAGAGTCTTGGGGGGGGGGGGGGGGGCACACTCTCTCAGCAGTATCCGCATAAGGAGTCATAGAGAACAGGATCTGCAGTGACTCACTTGTGTCCTGTGCTGACCTGTGACCCCAGACGTCCTCCCTCACCCTCACCTGTCTGATGGATGGACCTGCCCCCCCTTCCTTCCTTTCCTCTACAAATGGACGTTCATCTATAGCCTGTCCATCCATGGGGGTGGATCTCTCCTTCAGTGTGGTTCTACTAAACATTTCTTCTTTTTCTTGCCAAGAAGGAGGGTCTAAGGACAGGGGATGCTTGGGACTTTATCTATTTCTGTGGATGATTTTTTTAATATATATATATATATATATATATTAAAAAAATCATCCACAGATGTATACATATATTAAAGCCCTGTGAGGCTATGATTTGGGGCTCTATAAATAACATGCAATTGAAATTGAATTAATTTGAATAGTATTGTATTGATTGATGTATTATGTCCCCGGCCCTAGGTGGTCTGGTCTGAACTGTGAACCCAATAGAATGTCAACTGTAGAATGGTGTGATGGAAAGTAATGCAGTGATTGGTGAAATATTGGGCCTGAATGTAAGATAAGATTTCCTTTATTCGTCCCGCAGTGGGGAAATTCACATGTTACAGCAGCAGAAGAGGGCATCAGTAAAAAGAAACAATATACATTAAATATCAATAAACAATATAAACAAGTAATATAAACAGTAATATACAAGAACTATGAACACTATGAACAGTTGGGCGGTTAAGTGCAGAAACAGAAACTAGCAGCTGAATGTAAGAAGGAATGGGAAATGTAAGAAATGGTAGTGCTACAAAATATATTGCATATGGTTTTTGAAAAAACCTGTCTGTGTTATTGTGACTAACTGTCATGGTGACTGGGACTGATTGTAGTCCCTGACAACACAATAAATACATTTAAAATGCATAGTCATGAATAAAACAATAAAAACATTAAAACAGATGGAAACTAGCTATAAGGGTATGTAATCTGATACAGTACAACTCTCTGTGAGCTTAATGTTCTCTGTACATTATCCCTTAAATAAAGGTAATAAATAAAAATAAAATAATAAAACTTAAGGTAATATCACACAAGTATTACAACTGTGTGTTCCAGTCTTACAATTACAAATACCTCTGGGCAAAACTTTAGCATTTACAATTACAGTATTTTCTGGATTACAAGACTTACAAGCCTTTCATTTTCTCCAAAAACACCAGTGCATCGTATAGTGTGGACAAATGTCTTGTAATAAAAATGAGCATGCATGTAAATTACCTGGGCAGTCTGCTGAATTTATGTGCAACAGTTGCTGCTTTGCCACTACACTTTTCACACGAGTATTCAATTTCCTCCATCTGCAAAAGAAAAAGTCACTTGTGTCACATGACCAACTATACCCAGGTCCAGTTGGGTTTCTGTCTGTTTACTTTAAACACACTCACCCTAAAGAAGAGATCTAAGGAATCTTGGATGGAGCGAAGCGGCAGAGTTTTCTTCCTGCGTGGTAAGTCGATGGACAGGTCATTAAACTGCTCTCGTTTAGTCACCACCTCACCACAGCTGGAACACATAAACACAACACATGGGTCACAGAAACACATATGCAATATTGATAACAAAATGAAAAATAAATACAATTAAAAATTAATTAATTAATAAAAATCATAACATTTTAAAAATTAAAATACAGTCATACCTCAACTTACAAAAAACCCAGCTAATGAATAATCCAAGCAACGAAAAACCTTTACGTCAATTTTTCATCTCGAAATATGAAAGAAAATTCAACTTTTGAAACGAAACTCCCGAGACATAAATATGTACATTGCTGCACGTACTGTACGCAAGTAATTTTTATTTATAGAGCACTTTTCACAGACAAGGGGTCAGAAAGTGCTTTACAGTGAGAGTTCTGTTCCTACACTGGTGATACCCAAATGTCCCCATGAGGCAGAATTAACCCTTTAAAACCCCTTTTGATGTTATCCAGCTTCATTTCTATGGTAACGGCTTTCCACTGGGCTGGACCAGCATCGCTACAAGTTCCTGCTTTTCTTTTTTGGGGCCATGATGTGAAAATGAAAGAAATGACAGAGCACAAACAGACACACTACGCTATGGTGGGACTGGAGACAAAATGGCGGACGGGACTTAGACTAGAGCTGGGAATATTTGACTGAACCTGATGGGACTGGGCAGATTCAGTTACAAATTTTATGATTTGAATCAGGCCTGGGTCAGTCTTTATGATATATCCTGCATGGTAAATAAGCGATCATATGATGACTTTCGCTCTGCATGAGATAGATGTAAAACAGATGTTGCAGAGACGAAAGGGAGATGATCCTGTGGTGACGTGGTGTTGGTGGAGTGAATGTAAACTCTGACCGTGTACAGAATGAAAATCAGACACTGGGTTTATGTTAAATGCAAGAACTGTGGCTCATATGAGCACATTTGAAAAACATCAGGCCAGGGTTGTCAAAAAAATCAATTTTAGATACTAAATCAATATTGACCCTTGTTATCTAATTAGATACTAAGTTGCTGGAAAATCGATTTTTGTTTTTATGGCGCGTCGCCGCTTTTTTGTAGCAGGTAACGTTAAGAATTGTAAACAGGCATCAACACGGTCAGCTCTGGCACAGCCGTAATGCCGGCGTGTAAGTTAAAGTGTCTTTTTTTCTCCAGCTGCCTCTGACAGCACACGGGATGACGCCAGTGCGACCACAGACCTATACACTATTTCTATAGGTCTGTGATTGGACCATCCGATGCAACTTTGCTTTTAAAGGCCTCGATATAGTCGAACGTCTATGCGCGCGGGCGGTAGCGCATAGTATCACGTTACCACCACGGAGGCCACCGTGAGCATGTCAGCCTATCATTTTTGATGTGCGCGCTGCTAGTCCCGTATGGCAAGCCAAAGTGTTCACATAGCCACGCGTTGTCTTTATTATAACACGCGTTACAGAACGCGTTCTAGCACGCGCACTGGCGCGCTATCATGCGTTACAGGACGCGCTCTGGTACGCACACTGGCGCACACAATGGCACGCGTTCTAGAACGCGTTCTGTAACGCGTGATATAATAAAGACCATGCGTGGCTATGTGAACACTTTGGCTTGCCATAGTCCCACAAGGCGTCCGCGGTGGTCACATGATGCAATATGCTGCCGCCCGCGCACATAATCGCTCGACCATAAAGAGTCTTGCAGTTAGCACTGCAGAAGGGCTTGAGCAAAAAGATAGACCTACCTTAACTTGCCAAGAGATAGACATGCATTTATTCTGCACCCGCACTCACTACCTTTTTTTTAGCAGTCCATGGAGGACATTTTAAAAGGAATCCCTCACATCTCCAGTATCAAAATTAGTATCGAGTATTATCCTTAGTATCGGTTTCGAGTTGGAAATTTTAGTATCGTGACAACACTACATCAGGCTGCAAACGTGTACAGGCTCTACAAAGCTGTCAATCAAAATGAGCCAAGCCGGGCCGGGCTGGGGTTTGAGTTCTATTGGCCCAGGCTGGTCCAGAAGGTCTCACCCTTTGCAGATGATGGTGTGCTGCACTTCAAACTCCATGTTGACGGCCACAGGGCAGGTGTAGATGCGGGATGTGTCCGCTTCATCCCCAGGCTCCACTTTGGGCGGTGCCGCCACCGTCTGGTGGACGTTTTCACACGTCGTGACTGCAGGGGAGGAGGCGGTGCCTTCGTTTGTCCAATTCTTGTTCATCTTCTCCACGTCATCCTTCAGCTGATCCAGACACTGGCTGAGAAACTCATGAGCATCCTGTTAGATACAGACGAGTGAGAATTAAATGACGTTTTAAAAGACATCAACAAACACATGAGAAAATCTATTTAAAAAGATTTTAAAAACACTAGAGCTGCAATGAATAGTAGATGTTGACAAAAATCGACAATAGAAATAGTACACAATTAATCCCATTGTCTCCAGATGCATTTTCTATCTCACGTGATTATAAATCTGTGGTGAGAGTCGCTCATGTGCAATAGTGTCTGTCTGTGAGCGGTAACAGACAGACATTAAAGTGTCAGCATCAGGTACTAGTTCCAAAACTAAGAAGGTTTGGGAGTATTTTAGTCTGGATACAGTTATTAACAAGACTACATTTTAGTCTGGATACGGTAGGGCTGGGCGATTTATCAAGATGTTTTATGAAATCGAGAAAGAATTTGGCATATTGATTATCTCGAGATAATGCACCAACACCTAAAGAGAAAGCATGTTGGCCAGTTGAACCAAACACAGTCTGACTCACCTCAGTATGATTTAACTAACATTCAAGCCAATACGCTTTTTATCACATACATTGTACATTTTAACAGCGTATATTGGTTAGAAAAGAGAGCTTGTGCGTGATGCCAGACTCCACCCCACGAACATATTTTACATTAAACACATGCAGTAGAAGAAGAGGCACCATGGAGCCCCTCAGGCAGACGTTTACACCCAAAACTGTGACTAACTCGTTTTAAATAGAGGAAACTTTGATTTAGGTTTTCTATTAATCTGCAGTATGTTCAATAAAACATGTACTTTTCATTGTACCCATCTTTATTGTGTTTATTATCATCACAATTAAATCAACTTCATGCTAAATTTAAGAAAAAATAATAATTATCCAATTAGTCGAGTATTGGTTTCAATAGTTGGCAACTAGTTGACAGTTGCAAATAGTCGTTAATTTCAGCCCTAAAATACACACATAAATGTTAAAATGTGTTAAAAGATCTACAAATGTGTTTTTAAAAAAGCCATTAAAAACACAGAGATGTTAAAATGTGTTTGAATAGATTTTTAGGCACAAATAAAAATGAAGATAAACATGTTTAGAAAATATGTTTTGGAAATAAATGAGCATTGTTTTAGGCAACAACTACAATGATAATAGTCATAACTAGAAAAGCACTCGGAGCGCAAACCTTTGCCAAGGCAGACCCCCCACCCCCTCAATTCAACACCAAAATCTAATCATTTCCAGCTCTCCCCACCGTACCCTGAAAATGTAATCAAAATCTATCCATTAGTTTTAGCGTTATGTTGTACACAAACCAACAAACCAACCAACACCGGCAAAAACATAATGTCCTTGGCAAAGGGAATAATGGGGGGTGGGTGCCTTGGTGGAGTAAAAATACTTAACAGTTGCCATGGTAACAGTAATGATCGTCTTACGTTCTGCATGTTTCCAGAGAAGCGCTCGGCGGTGGAGGAGATGGCGCTCTTGACTTTCCTCAGCAGGTCCTTCTTGGTCTCGGGACAGCTCACATCCTTCTTAGCCATGAGGTGAGCAAAGCGTCTGCCAGGAAACAACCGTGGACACACGCTTTTAAAAACTTTCACTTCAACCATATGCCAGGGGGTTTGCTCTTCTTTATCCAAACAAACATTCCAGACTTTTTTCAGACGGACATTTTCCCCCAGACCTGGAATTCAATGACTATAAACGGTGTCATTCCGTCGAAAACCACTTTTCCATGCTCCTTCTGGAATCTGATGGGTCACCCCGAGCAGGGTTCTACAGTGCGCCCATTTCATCATGCGAACGAGGAAAACAAAACAGTCACACATGTGCGAGTGCTTCTTGCAGCACACAATAAGACACACAGACCTGAGGAGTTAATGAAAGTCTACTAGAAATGAATTAAAACTGTGTGAACAGCTCCACATAGTCTAGACGAACACGGCACATATTGAAAGGATTAACCCTTTAACTCCTGATGCGTCAGCGCTGACACGTTCTGAGTGGATGGTTTAGTTTAAAAATTCAGACAAATTCAAGTGTTTTTTAACTGTTATTTTACTGAGAATTTTGTTCATTGAACTGATGTACAGGTGTCGAAAAGCAAGTGATTAAGAAAAAGAAAAAGCCCAAACTAAAACTACTGGAACCAAATTACAACACTAGTTAATTATTCCTTTTTTTTCTCCACGTTATTTCTTATTTTGTGAATATATATTAGTTTCTGTTGATGTTGCTTATTTTGTTTATTTTTCTGTTTTTTTAATTTATTTATTTTTCTTTAATTGTGTTCTGTTAGTGTCTTACTTTGTTCATGTTACATATTATTTTGTTGGTTTATTATTCATTTTTGTTCATTTTACTGATCACTTTGACGGTTTTTTGTTCATTGTGTTGCTTATTTTATCTTATTTTATTTTTTACTGTGTCTCAGTATCAGGAGTTAAAGGGTTAATCATTCTAAAATGGATCTAATAACAAGGCAGCCAATACAACGTTCTAAAATGTATCAAAGGACAAAGCATCCCATAATACAAAGTTATGTTATGGTCTGCTCTAAATTAACACAAATGACAACAGTCATTCAAGAATGTTGGTATCTGTGCGCAAGTACTGCACTGCAAATAAATAAACATTTAAAACTAAAACTGACTTGTGCCCTTATTTTTCTTTGTGTGCGTGCTCCTAAATTTTTTAACTTAGGGGCACGTGTGCTCCTGGAAAAAAAAGTTAGTGTAGAGCCCTGACCCCGAGTTACCAACACATGCTGCATTTCAAAGTGGTGTGTCCCCTCCACTGGCTATACGTCCCATTCATACGAAACACAGAAATGAGTGACTCAGAAAAAGCCCGTCCACATTACGTCATCTGGACATTGGCGTCATCCACTGCACATGCAGATAACACCCACCGCCCCCAGCCCACCCCCCATTGCAGCGAATCTGTAGTAGCATTAGC
The DNA here is from genome assembly GCA_020466265.1 of Siphamia tubifer. Lineage (NCBI taxonomy): Eukaryota > Metazoa > Chordata > Actinopteri > Kurtiformes > Apogonidae > Siphamia > Siphamia tubifer. The sequence continues at coordinate 6,279,272 of CM035803.1, forward strand.
ATAAGAATCTACAAGAAAAGAAAGCACCACAGTAGCTGCTGCACAAACTAGAAAAAATGGCAGAGCAAAGTCATTCATGTGCTCCCTGTGGAAATAAAGCAGCATTTTTTCCATGCACATTTTCAAAATAAGCAACGGCACAAAACCTATCTGGATGCTACTCTGGGATGGTAAACACACACACAAGAGCGAGAAGGGAGGGGAGAGTGTTCCTTCACACATTCATTCTCTGAGCCAATCAGAGATGCCTCATTACCGCATCATGGACATGTATGTGGAAGGACCGGAAAACTGTGGTTCCACTTCAAGTCATTTTCCTACCCTCCAAAACGAAGCTGGAAGCAACCCAGATGTGTGGGTTTTTTTTTTTTTTTAAACAGAACCAACACACAATGCATTCAATAACAATGGAGAACACAATAATATTAATGAAATAACTATGGAATGAGACCTTTACACTAGTGTTCCTATCTTTTTAAATTCACCTGTTGTATGGAGTTAGAGATTAAACTAATACAAAATGTGAATTAAATAGATACATGTGTTATTAAATGTGCTATTAAGTCATTAAAATATGAAGTCATTTGAGGTCAAATAAATAAATAATTTGACTAATTACTAATTTACTAATCACTTTCCTTATGTCCTGGTCTTTGTGAATTTATTTTATCTGTTAATCTTGTCCATCAAAGTGGGTAGGCGGGTCTTAACAGCTGATTGGTTCCCCTGCACATCAAGTCAAGTCAAATGGATTAGTTCTGATGTTCAACACCGAATATGGTGGCTGTGGAGTGTGTTACCTGAGCAGTGCGTTGATGGGAACCTTCTTCCACGGAATGCTCTGCCTCAGCATGTCATTAGAAAAGGACGGCAGACTGAAGAGGGACTGCAGGATAGCGTTCATGTAGCAAGTGTTGCCCAGGTTGGAAAAACTAAAATGGGAGTTCAATACAACAATACTATTACTGCATTTTCTGCACTATAAGGCGCACTGGACTATAAGGCACATTAAGTGAAACAAGTCAGATAAGTCAGTCAGTGAAACTTTATTAACCCTTTAACACCTAATGTGTCAGCATTAACATGTTTGAAATTTAGGATTTATTTAAAATATTCATAAAAATGTCAGCGTCTGCTCAACAGTTTCACTTCCAGTGGTTCTGACAGAACAGACCTTGTTCTTTCCTTAGACATTTCCTTCAGAGTTTTTCCTCAGAATTATGACTTTACTTCTGATTTTAAAGTCAGAAATCTTTTTTATTTAGAATTCTGATTTTAAATTTAAAATAATGACCCCCCCCCCCTCAGAATTATGACTTTTTCATCACGTTTCCACCCCCACAATTTCCTTTTTTGCCCCAGAATTGTTCAATTTCTTCTTAGGAAGCCCAAAAAAAAGATATATCCAAAACATGCTAAAATCCACTAAGAATAACAAAATAAACTTGACACAAGAAAGTGACGACAAATCCAAAGAAGTCACTAACCACAACCAGAATTAATCAATGTATAAGGAGTGCTGGATTATAGGACACACTGTGGTTTTTAGAGAAAAAAGGCTTTTAGGTGCACCTTATAGTCCAGAAAATATAGTATATATGAAGATATGCAGCTTTTCACCATTAAAACAACACAAACATGTAATGTCCAGTGCTTCCCTCCATTAGTTTATGCTGGTGGTGTGTGGCGTATGCTTACCCCTGTAATGGGGACTGGGACTGGGACAGAGTAGTCGTCCTCTGCTTGTTCCAGCCACTGTAGTCCAAAGAAGTACGCACTCTCTTAAAAGGGGTAGAGTGGTTGGGCAGGACCAGGCTTCTCTTGGCAGTGGGGGTCTGTGTTGTACTGTGGGGTCTGTTAAAATTATACAGTCAGTACTGTTGTCGCTCCAGCAGAACTTATCAAAGCTAATGTATTAACAGGCCACAGAATGGTAGGAATGACAGAACCTTAGAAACCTACTGGTGTATGAGTGTGTGTGTGTGAATGGGTGAATGAGAGGCTAATGTAAAGAGCTTTGAACCATGAAGGTGGAAAAGAACTATAGAAGTGAAGAACATTTACCATTTACAATGTATGTCATAAAAATAGCATTGACTTGAATCCTATTGAGGCGAATCAGACTGTTTCATTGAACTGCCCGATGTGCTTTCCCTTTCGTGCATCACCTAGGAACGGTCATGTTGTACCTGCTGCTTTACAAACCGCTCCAGTAGACTTTTTATTCACTGTATTCAGGCTAAAATGCTCCCAAACTTTACAAGATTTGGTACTCGTACCTGTGTGTTACCGCTCACAGACACAGATACTATTGCATATGAGCGACTCTCGACAGAGATTATAATCAACTGAGATGACTCACTCTGTTGGAAAAAAACTATGGAATTCATTGTCGACCGTTTTTATTCTTGATTTTACTCGACAACGTCGACTAATCGTTGCACCCCTAGTGACAAATGAAAAATGTTCCGTCCAAACCAAATATCACTGCTGAAATGAATAAAATATGTGAGGAAGAGTCAGATGTATTCTGTTTTCACATATTTTACAGGTGCGTTGTTAGAAAAACAGCTGCTGTAGAAAAATGGCTAAGGCAGTTGTTTTCTACTAGGTATGGCCACATTTATAGAAAAAAATCTTGATCAATCACTGAGCCTCACTAACAGTCACTGAGAAACACATACAGCCATTACGCACCGCAAAACACTTCAGTTTTTAAACACGAGCCAGAGTGATGTTATGTTAAAGGTTCATTTTAAACGGGCACACAGAGAAAACAGTTCTGCACAAACTGATTTTGCCGTAGCGCACCTGTCATCCACCACGCTGTTGGGTTGTCATGGTGACAACTCTGTCCCAGTCTGTAGCTGCTAGCTCTAGAAGTTCTATTACCTCACGTCAGCTTTGTGTTTTGTTTACGTTTTGAACAAATGTTCTAAACTGGCGCAAAATGGTCGTACCACATTGAGCTCAGAGTTTGGTATTAATAAATTATGTCTTGTATTGCTAATGCTCAAATTCATCATTTTTAAAGGTATGCTATGGAGAGATCACAAAGCTTCCTCTTTAAAGTCTATAGTCTGATAAAGAGTTAGTGCAGTGGAATGACTGATGCAAGCTGGGTTTTTTTTTTTTTTTTAAACTGACGGCAGAAAATTACGGACAATGTTGATGCGATCAACTATTGGTCAGACGGTTAACATCCCTATTTTCACAGCAGCTGTTTTTGTACAGTTGTACGTTTGTCTTGTGTTCTTGCTTTATGTGTACAACAGTTAGTTTGTGTTCTGCACAAATGGAAAATAAACCTGTATTCTACACAAAGGGGTCCTTTACCTTTTCCTTCCTGTTGGTGTGTCCCCATAAGATAAACTTCTTCAGGTGTGTCCGTATAAGGTAAACCCTGTGGCTTCAGGTGTGTCCGTATAAGGTAAACCCTGTGGCTTCAGGTGTGTCCCTATAAGGTAAACCCTGTGGCTTCAGGTGTGTCCCTATAAGGTAAACCCTGTGGCTTCAGGTGTGTCCCTATAAGGTAAACCCTGTGGCTTCAGGTGTGTCCCTATAAGGTAAACCCTGTGGCTTCAGGTGTGTCCCCATAAGGTAAACCCTGTGGCTTCAGGTGTGTCCCTATAGGGGTAAACCCTGTGGCTTCAGGTGTGTCCCTATAGGGGTAAACCCTGTGGCTTCAGGTGTGTCCCCATAAGGTAAACCCTGTGGCTTCAGGTGTGTCCCCATAAGGTAAACCCTGTGGCTTCAGGTGTGTCCCCATAAGGTAAACCCTGTGACTTCAGGTGTGTCCCCATAAGGTAAACCCTGTGGCTTCAGATGTGTCCCCATAAGGTAAACCCTGTGGATTCAGGTGTGTCCCCATAAGGTAAACCCTGTGGATTCAGGTGGGTCCCCATAAGGTAAACCCTGTGGCTTCAGGTGTGTCCCTATAAGGTAAACCCTGTGGCTTCAGGTGTGTCCCTATAAGGTAAACCCTGTGGCTTCAGGTGTGTCCCCATAAGGTAAACCCTGTGGATTCAGGTGGGTCCCCATAAGGTAAACCCTGTGGCTTCAGGTGTGTCCCTATAAGGTAAACCCTGTGGCTTCAGGTGTGTCCCCATAAGGTAAACCCTGTGGCTTCAGATGTGTCCCCATAAGGTAAACCCTGTGGATTCAGGTGTGTCCCCATAAGGTAAACCCTGTGGATTCAGGTGGGTCCCCATAAGGTAAACCCTGTGGCTTCAGGTGTGTCCCTATAAGGTAAACCCTGTGGATTCAGGTGGGTCCCCATAAGGTAAACCCTGTGGCTTCAGGTGTGTCCCTATAAGGTAAACCCTGTGGATTCAGGTGCGGTGCTCACCTGTCCAGAAACGAGTGGCTCTGGCTGTAATCTTTGGTTACTGATCGGCTGCCGTAGAAAGCTGTGGGGTGGAGAGGAGTCGAACTCAACGGAGCTGAGGATGAAGAATGTTCAACTGACAGTCAACCCTATGGAGGACTACTAGTGCCAACAATAAATACATCATTAAATATGTCAGTACTTTAGATAAATGTGTCATGAATTAATTCCTGTTATTAAACCCCCTTGTGCTGTGGTGAAAGTTTACCTGAACTTCGGTTCTCCTCCGGCTGCTTCAGCTTGTCTTTACAGGTCAGCACAAACTTCCTGGATGGATCCAAAGTTGCTTTGTTGTTGCTACAGAAAAATACAAAAATATTTGTTTTCTGACTGTGGAGGAAAAACATCCACCTAAATTTACTTCATTAATGTAACTACTGAAAAAGTAGGTGGAGCTTACCAATATAGGCTCCTCCTACTTACTCATCTTAAATTTGAGTAAGACAATCATTTTAACTTTTTTAAGTGTATGTAAACCAGAGGTGTCAAACATAAGGCTTGGGGGCCAAATCTAAAAGGTCCAATCTGGGCCAAAGTTTGAACGACACTGAAAATATTAACGAATTCAGGTTCTACACAGAATAATTACACCTATAGTGGGTCAGAGCAGTAAAATATGATCAGAATGACCTATAAATAATGAAAACTAGATTTTAATGGTTATGGTGATAGTTATGTTATGGTGATCGTTTTAATCATGTCATCCACTTTCAATTGAACTGACCTAAAAATAAAAAATCAAATAAAAAAAATAAAATGTTTTTTTAAGTAATTGACGAAATTACATGGACGACAGGGTTAGAGTGCACTAGCTTTAGCTACGACCCTGCACATGCAGTTGTTACCTGGAAGAGTCATTCTCTTTAGGATAATCTTCAGTCAGGTCACTGTCAGATTTCAGCAGCCGCTTTCTCCTCTCACTTCTGCAAAATATTTAAATGCAGAAAGAGAATATTCACCTACTAATCATTTAAGCCCAAATACATAATGAGAAGTCTGGCAATGTTTACATGATGGTTTTTAATTCACAATTATTTATTCATAATAAAATAATTCTGAATTAAATCAATTTCCTCCATGTTCACGTAGACAAGTTAATTCTGAATAAAGGTTTCCATGGAAACAGGTGTACTCTGCTCTACTTAAATTGGTCTTTCACAGCTGGAGGTACAGAGGGTTCTGATTGGACAGAACAACCGCTTAACATCTGGATGTCTACTGAAAGAAAACAATGGCGTCCACTTCCTGTTTTGCGTTGGTTTCAACTATCAACATGTTAGACCAGATACTACATGTGACGTTTGACTTTATTTTTGTGAAGCAGCAGCCCGACCCAATCAACCATAGGAATCAATAAACTAATGCTCCCTGAACAGAAGGTTTTAGTTTGTACTGGTGAACAGAAGGTTTTATTTTTGCCGTCCTACCTGTTCTCAGACAGTCCGCTGCGTATGGGGGTGGATACGGCCCTGCTGGGGCTACCCAGAGGCCTCCGTGGTGCTACATCCTCCCGCCCCTCTGGACCTGGTCGCCTCACCGCGGTCTGGAAGACACCAGTCTGACATGTTAACACACACTTACTGTCACCTGGATAAACATGCAACTGTGCGTGCTTTCTTACCTGTCTCTCTCCTGATTGGTTGGTGTCATTTTTCATGGATCGATTGCCAAGCAAACTGAAGTTTGCACTTCCATGAGATGTTTTTAAAACTGAAAAGGAAGAACAAAAAAAGATCAAGAATGATGACAAGAAATAAGGACAAAACTAGTGAACGGCGACATGTACAGGATGTTTTTAATTATGAAATATTTATTCGCAATAAAATAATTCTGAATAGGGAGCCTAAGTCTCCGCCCCTTCCGGTCGGTCCACTGGGCCTAAGTTCGGGAAAAATTTAACATGAGAGTGGATGAGGAGAAAATAATTATTTTCTGCTCCACTTTACTTTATGCCCTGAATCACACATTTGCTGTACTTCAATTCAAATCATAAACAATGATGTGCGTTTGGAGTTTCTTTGATACGTGTTTTGTGATTTATTAGCGTGTAAAAATATGTCATTATTTGGACTCTGTTTGGACTACATATCAGACGTCGCATAGCTGACGTCACAGCAGAATCTTTCCCTGCAAACTTTTCAAAACCGTATACCACCTTATACGTTTGATGCTCTTCGTCCTGAAAGAAGGAGGTGAAACTCGCCAAAGTCACAGCTATTTTCAAAGAGTTTGATGGTGAAGCTTGGTGGTGACGTCATATTTGTGAGACGAACGTTGTAGTCCATTACTTACTCTCACATAAAACCTAACATAACTTTGGATGCCTGTCCAAAGTCAGTGCTTTATCAACGTGAAAATGGATCTTTAAAATTCACACACATCACATGTGAAAACCGTAGCACATTTCAAACGGGACCAGAAAATTACTTTTATCCCTCCATTGACTCGCGTTCATTTTTTTATGGCACTTAGGCCCCATTGCCCGGAAATCGACCGGAAATAGAATCGCGTCACTTAGGCTCCCTATTATATCCATGTCCTTCGTGTTTACATGGACATTTTAATTCTGAATACAGGTTTCCATGGAAACAGGTGTATTCTGTTCTAGTTAAATTGGTCTTTCAGAGCTGGAGGTACAGAGGATTCTGATTGGACAGAACAACCGCTTAACATCTGGATGTCTACTGGAAGAAAACAATGGCGTCCACTCCCTGTTTTGCGTTGGTTTCAACTATCAACATGTTAGACCAGATAATACATGTGACGTTTGACTTTATTTTTGTGATAATTATGAAGCAGCAGCTCGACCCAATCAACCATAGGAATCAACAAACTAATGCCCACAGTGGATTATGTGCATCATGGCGATGAGGCCAGCAGCATGTGCAGAACGACAGGAATAATGCTACAGAGGAATTAATTTAGGAATGGTTTCCATGTCAACCGAATCATCGAAATCAGAATTAAGATCAGAATAAACCATTTCCTACAATTATTCTGAATTAAACAGGAATAAAAACTCATGTAAACGGCTAATGAAGTGTTCTCTGAAGAGGCTTAAATTCACAGCTGAAATGGTTTTGCTTCAGAAACGCAATGATCAATAATTCCTCTGACATGACACACATATAGTTGATTGGACCGAGCTGCTGTTTCGTAATTACCACAAAAATAAAGTCAAACGTAGTATCTGGTCCAACATGTTGATAGTTGAAACCAACGCAAAACAGGAAGTGGACGCCATCATTTTCTTCTAGTAGACATGCAGAGGTTAAGCAGCCATTCTGTCCAATCAGAAGCCTCTGTACCTCCAGCTCTGAAAGACCAATTAACTAGAGTGAAATACACCCACTTCCATGGAAACCTTTAATCAGAATTAACATGTCTGTGTAAACATGAAGGAAATTGATTTAATTCTGAATTATTTTCTTCAGAATAAATAATTCTGAATTAATACCGTCAGGGTCTCTGCACATTTCTGACAAGCAAATATAATGCTTTTCAAGACCATTTTAAGACCTTTGAATATAAAAAAATTAGACCAGTACTGCGGTACAAATGCGTACAGTGAAAAAAAAAAAAAAAAAACACACTCTAGGTTAAGTTCAAAACATATGGTGTGCAGAACCCACGGTATTTAAGTCTTTAGCATAATTGTTGAGGTGAATGCAGCTAAAATCCACAGACACTAAAGTCAAAGCTGTCATTTGTGTGCATTGGGGTGAACTTTGTCATGGAGACTGTTTTTGTCTGACTAGCAGCGTAGTGTGTCTGCTTTAACACTTTCATGTCATTGTTCCTATCGTCATGTCTTTTCCACATACTTTCCATATCTCTTCATATTCACTCCTTGTTTTTGACCAACTGTTGTCTTTCAGCTCCTCAAACACACTCAACTGTCACTTCCTCGTCTGGGTTCATTTTCACGTATGCCTGTTCCAAACTCTTCTTCTTTGTCTGTTGTACTCAATGACGTAAATGCTACAAGGACACACTGCCCCCTGCAGTGTGATTCCTGCGCTATTAGAAACACAACGGCTCAATGTTAGAGCAAACATCTACTTTTTCGGCATCTTCATAACAAACAACGCTAGCTAAATAAGCAACTAGCGCTGAAAAATCCCAGACATATGTTTTTCATTAACTACCCAGCATTAGGTACCCAGATGAAATGTGAAATGTATTTCCATACTTCAAAAAATAGCGAAGTATAATGATTTTTAAGATCTTAAAAACCACATATTGTAAATAAGACTATTTAAGGATCCGCGGAGACCCTGATTATTTTATGTTGCCAGTGAGTTGACTGTAGCCACTGTTATCAGAATTGTATTTAATACAAAGGGGGTGGATATTAAAAGGTACAGGTGTGGGTGTTAAAGGTAAAGGTGTCCTTACTGGGCTTCCCCTGCTTGAGTTTGTCCAGGTATTCTTTGGTCTTGTGCACCAGAGCTGGGGGCATCTTGTCCAAAACGATGACACTGGAATCCTTCAGCGTCAACATGATCCTGTTCAGGTTGTGGTTCACGTTCTTCACATTCTGATTGAGCTGATAACATCCAAACAGCAGTCAACAACAAATCTAGATACTTCTTTAGATTTTAACCGTCTATGACACAGGTGTCAAACATGCGGCCCAGGGGCTAAATCCGACCCGCTAAAGAGCCCAGTCCGGCCCTGGGGATGAATTGATGAAATACAAAAATAGATATTAAGATACTAACCACTTTAGTTCAGGTTCCACATTCAGACCAATTCAATGTGAAGTGGGTCAAAACCTGGAAAATTCTATCAGAATAATCTATAAATACAACACACACAAACTATTCTCCAAGTGAATTTTTTTTTTCCCTTCGATATTTACACAGTATAATTTCACAAAAAAACTTAATAATCTGAACAATTATGAAGAACCTGAAATGTTTAAAGAGAAATCAGTAAAATTTTAAGAATATTCTGCCTGATAGTAAATGTTCAGTGTGTTTGTATTTGATCCAGTGTCCTCTATGAACATGTAGAAATGATAAACAAAAGCAGAATATTGTAAAAATGATGCAGTTTCTTTCAGTTTGTTCATATCATTCACACTGTTTGAAAGGATCATTTGTCGATATAAACATTTTCATTTGCTGCGTTTCCATTTTTAAGCATTCATGAGGTGGTTTTTTCAGATGTTCCGATATTCTAATATATCGCAAAGGTACAATGGAAACACTTTTTCCACAGGATGACGTGAAAATGGCACAATACACATGGACAGAGGAAGAGACGGAGACTTTTTTTTGGAAATAATTCAGGAGAAAAACAAAAGCGTCATTTTAGAGACAACAAACAGAGAAATGCAGCGTGATATCAAGGACATGGAAAGGTCCATCATCCAGCACTGAAATCTCACGGGATGAGATTTCACAAGAGTTACGACACGCCTGCCCAGAACAACCGTCAATAGAAACAGATACAAAGTGCAAATATAACAGTGATCAGGTTGTTTGTATTGACCATATCCCACTGTCTCTAAGGAAGGGTGATAGAGAGCGCTGAATCAGAGAGAGACTTTCTGGATAGATAAATACAGGCTACTAAGTATCCAGGGTTAAATGATGACCTTAATTTTAGCGTTTTCCTCTGATTTTATTGTAGATTGGTTTGGATGATGTTTGTTGATGTTTTTTTACTCTATGTGGTTGTCCTTTTCTTGTTTTTAACTTGTTTGTTGTGGTTTTTTTAAACCCTTTATTATGTAAAATGTTATTTTATGTCTTGAGTTTTTTAAGGATGACACCTGGTGGAGGTTTTATATATTACACTGTTTTTTATTAGGCTTTCAACGCATATCACATCGGGCGCAAGGCCTATTGATACTGCTTGCAGTTCGATCTGATTCTGCTGTTTGAGCTCAAATTTCACCCCTGAACATGCATGAAAACTCACCAAATTTTGCACACACTTCAGAAGTGTAAAAAATTGCGAGTATTTCTCGGTATCGTAAAAGTCGGTAAAGAAATGTGTCTACAGCGCCCCCTAGAAAATGTGAAATAGTTTGTATTAGGCCAGATCACGCCCTAGTGAAGTTTGAGCGATGAAAATCGGTACACACGTTCGTCATATGATGATGAACAAAAAACCTAATAATGGCCACGCCCATAAACCAACAGGAAGTCCGCCATCTTGGATTGAAATTTTTAAAAATGTTGAGTCATGGATTTTCGCCGTCATTGGAATTTAACGGACTCCTCCTTGGTCGTTGGGCCAAATGAGCTCAAAATCAGTGAACGCGATCTAGATAAGTGGGATATCAAAAGTTATCCAAAACCTTCGCCCATTGTAGCTGGATTAGACCGACAGTGACCCCCGCGACCCCAGTGAGGGTAAAGCGGGTTCAGATGATGAGTATTTACCTTGATGTATCTCTGGTTTTTGTTCTGCTTTGATTATGCACTGTCTCAATAATACCATAGCTGATAATTCAGGTGAATGAATTGGTGAAATCTTATGTGTATTACACATTAAAACATTACAATAAACACATTTTCGTCAAGGGACTATAACTAAATTAAAAATTTCTGACAAAATTAACACTGGATGATTCTTTACGGACAGAATCCTGACGCAGTTTAGCTTCACTTCATTCTGAGTATTTTTACATTTATGTTCATTTGATCAGTGGTGTTCAGGGTCCACTGTCCTGCATGTTTTAGATGTCACCCTGCTCTAACACACCTGCTCCAAATGATCAGTTCACCAGCAAGCTCTGCTGATGTGCTCTTGAGCAAGGCACTAAAGTAGCATTTTTTTTTTTATTTTGCGTTTTTAATCTTAATCTTTTTTGAAAAGTCGCCGTTTTCCTGAAAAATTACCACATAAATTGCTTCAGCTCGGACATACGAACACAGATTTGGCAGACGTCGATCTCCCAGGTCTACATCCATTTAGCTAAAGCGCCCCCTACAAATGTACTTTTATTAAAATGACTGTAGTTCAGACGTCTGTCTACTGGGTCTACACTTGTTTGTCATACGAAATTGTTATTTTGTACTATAGCGCCCCCTACAGATTCGTCAAATACACTATTAGTAAAATGGCAGTAGATCGGACATACGAACACGGATTTGGCTGAAATTTGACCCAGACGTCTATCTCTCGGTCCTAGACCAGTTTGTCAATAGAAATTGGGATTTTGCTCTATAGCGCCTCCTACAAAATTGCCTTTACTAAAATAGTGATAGATCAGGCATACAAACACCGATTTGGCTGAAATGAAATTTGACTCGGGCGTCACGTGGGGAAATGGTCTCCAGGGAAGGCGGTCCTGAGGGACGGCGAAGGCCTTTAAGACTGCTTGCAGTTTTAATACCTTTTACCTGATTAGCGCTACAATATGGAGGCTTTTGATTGGTTGACACTTTTTTTAAAATACCTCTTCCTGCTTTGTGTTATGTTTGACTCCCTGATGAAGGCTTTAATGCCGAAATGTGTTGGGTTTTTTTTTTATAGGATTTTATAGGTTTTTATAACCAAGCCAATTTAATAAAGGCTTTTTAATTGTTCACTTATAAGAGAGTGCCTTGGAATTTTCTCTTTTTTGTCATACTCTTTATTTTCCCATTCAAAGAGCACCTCTAATTATTATTACTTATTCTAAGTCCAGGTAGCACTTCTTAAGCAAACTTTTTTGCAAATATACTTTGTTGAAATTTTTTGAAATATTGCTATTGTTTTGCGAAAAACAAATGGAAATGCAGCTATTGTTTAATTTGACTTTTTCACTCTAAGAAAGGTTGGGAGTCAACATTATTATGTATTCTCTTATTTAAAGCTGAAACGATTGAGGTATTCGAGTAACTTGAATAATTTTTTTGACTCGAGGTATTTTCTATGCCTCAAGTAATCGCTTAATTCTAAAATATGAGCAAGACAGGCAGGGAAAGAAAGTGTTTCACAGGGACTGTTTTTACAGTCGCACAGTGCACCATGCACATCAGCAGCACACAGGAAGAGTAGGCTGGGCTAGTAGGTGCAAGAGTTTTTACAGCACTGATAGGAGACATGTCAAAAGCCGAAAGGAACAATGATGACAAAAGCGATGACCGCGGGATGAGAAAATGCGAGAAATTGTCTAAAGTGTGGGAGCATTTTTAACTTCAGAGCAATGTCAACACTGAGCTGTCTTCTACGCCGGTCGGTACTGGCGTAGCACAACAGTACATCGTCCATAGTACAGCACATCAACCCAAGACAGGTTTAGGTAACTTATAAAATAAATTATTTCATTTTAAGACCGCTGTAACACCACTATATTGCTTTGCATGTGTTGTATTTGCAACATGATGCAAATGCAAATCTCCGACACCGAGAGCGGAGAATACCACACACACAAATTTAGAACTTATATATTGTGTTGTCCAACAAATAAACTGACAAATGCATTTTTTTCTTCAACAGAGTAATATAATCCAATAATGAATATGGACATCTGTGAACCCCATTATTATTTACAGCCAATACATTTACATGTGTTTTTTCCCTCCATTACTTGAAAAAATTTTTGCTAGAATATTCGAATAGTAAAATATTTGTTTACTGCAGCTCTACTGTTAATATTTCAAGGACTGGACTTCACTTCAGATCAAATATAGCTGAACATGGAACTCAACTAACTTGAGTTTGACAGCTCTACTCCATGCCATTAGTTACAATTTTAAAAAATTATTTACTGTGGTAAAAGACAAGTCGGTGTCTTCCATTCCATCCAATAATGTCTTTATGCTGAGCCATTTTCATACAAATAACCCAATACTGATCACTGACCTACGTTCAAAATTAATGTAGAAATCTGACCAAAACTTATTTCTAAAACAAAGTACAGTCATTGAGAAGCAGGTGTTTATTGACCACACACAAACACAAGTCTAGATCAGGGCTCTCAAACTCATTTTCCACATTAAGCCTGATTTGATCTCCAATGGGTCAGACCAGTAAAATGAAACGTAATAACCTAGAAATAATGACAAGAACACATTTTTGTCATTGTTTTAGCGCAAAAAAACCCTCATTAAATTGTGAAAATACTTTTATAAATTATCCAAATGCAAACAAGTTTCATTTCATAGGGAAAATAGGGGCAATTTTAACAATATTCTGCTTCGGTTCGTCATTAGTCCATGTGCTCTGAGCCACATCTGTGTTGACATCTGTCTTCTCACACTTGTTATTCAAGTTAATTTCTGTTACCAAGCATAAGTTAAGGCTGATGAAGCACCATGATGTTGAGTGTTTGTTGCTAAACATGAACACAGCTGTCTTTCGTCCTCTTCAGTAGCAAACACTTGTAGGAAAATATCTGAATTCTGCTGAAAAACAACTGGGTGCACAGAAAATTAAATAGTGCTATTTTATAAATAATTATTTTTTCATATTTCTTATATTGAGGTTAAAATATACAGATAAATGATTATATTAGCAGAAAAAACTGTGGTTACTGGCTATTTTGATTAGTTTTATAATCAAGAAAACAGTAACTGCTCAGTGGAGACATTTGGCTGAACTCTAACAAAAGTGCACCAAATTCAGAAAATCACCCTCCTCCTCTTCATAACACCATGATCACATCCAGCACATGCTGTAATTTGGAATATTATGTAAACTAGAACAGTTGGTTACCATTTGCCCTCCATGCTTCACCAAGACCATGTGCCTGTAAACAACCCATTAGGTCAGAATTGTACATGTCTATGTATTAAAGAAGACATTGGAAAAAAAATACCTGAAAGGTTTTGGCAGCTCCCCCACAGTTGAACTTTAGGCAGAGGTTGACCTTATTTTCTTTTTCCAGAATCTCAAATGTTCCTTCTTTCCATCTGGTGGTTCCCAGGTCTATGCTTGTAAAGCGAATCTTGACAGCACTGCTGCTGGAGAGTTTGGGCACCATGGTGATGATGGGACACTATCCAGGAGGTGCACTTCAAAGTAGGAGACTTGTGATCAAATTCTGCACCAAACAAACAAGAAGTTTGATCAATATTTTTGTGGTATAGAAATGTCTACCATGAAATGGGTGACACAGGTTTTATATGTGCTCACATGAAATATCAATCACATTATTTAAAGCAGATTGGACTCCACTGTACACCCCATCCTTCTGGACAAGGTTAAAATAGGCCAGTCTACAGAAGTTACAGGTTGCCTATAATGAGGCTGAAGACGTAGGAGACCAAGGTGCTGCAGTGCTAGAACCCCGTTTTGTAATGCAGGGGTGAGTACCTTAAAAGCAGTATTAAGAAACCTTGTATATAAATGCATCTGTCACTTAAACAGGCCACAGAACAACATAACCAACACAACAACCTGGCTAAACCCAGCTATTTGTGCAATTCATTACCTGTCACCAATGTGGAGGTCCTGGTATGAATGTCTTTTATGCGATATATGGATGTATATGTTTTTATTTATTCTATTTGGTGTCCGTTTTTATTTTTGTGCTCTTCTGCAATCTATTTTTTTTTATAAACCTTGAGTCTGACAAATACAGATGATGATGATAATTTCTAACTATTGTTAGCAGCCCTACTGAATTACTGATCTTTGCTGAAGTGTATCCAACAAATCCTCCCTGCTGTGGTTTTCCTCTTTATGTATAATAAATAGATCTATAAGCGACAGTAGAATCAATAGAAAGTGTAGGTAAATATGCCCTTTCATCGAGGAACATGACTGCAAAGTTGACGTTTGTCAAACACAATTCAACTAAATGAATGAAATTCAGCCACCTGTCAGCATTAGCATCTGCAGCTTGTTGAAGCTCACAGAAAACCCAGAGTTAAGACCAACAACGTGTCATGACACATACACAGCTTGATAACTAGAACCAAAACAGTCGCAGTAAAGCTCATTTAGTTATCGGGTCATTTGGGTCGTGGTTCAGCTCAGCCTGCTTACGTTAGCACTTGTCCAAAGCTAGCTGCACATTAGCCCTTTAGCTAGCCCAGTGGCACCAAACACAGCTAAACATGCACAAAACCGCCGCCGGGGTTAGCTCTAACTACTGAACTTACAGTTTATCTTACTGCGACATTTGTCCCAAATATGGGGATACACGTAGAGTTTCCAAGAGAACAGGAGTGTCACTGAAGCCGCGTTAGTCGTCTGGGATACAGGTAATGTCTCTCATCTAAAGAGGCTGAATGGACGGTGGAGGCCGACATTAGCAAATCGGCTAGCAAGATAGCTAGGACTAGCTAACTGGCTAATTTGTCTGATTGTAACTTAATGATGAAAACACATCGCTTGACGGATTAGAGCTGCGGTTAATTACCTTCCGTGAACAGACACTCCTCTTGACAGTTTTTAAATCACTGTGTCGTTTTCAAAAGCCATTCGACGACTGAAAGTTTGCTTTGCCGGCATTCACCTGACTTAATGTATGTTGTTGACAGTGGATCCGCACACGACGCCTCGCTCATAGCACTTCGGGATGATGGCGGGAATGTGAAAATTTACAACGGAAGTGATCATCGAGGGCGCTTCCTGACAGACTCTCGCGATATTTAGATGTATGTTTCGCTTGTCTGCACTGCTTGTTAGCGGGGCAATTTTGTCGTCGTCACATATTACTACTTAGTTTGCAGTTAAAATTACCAAAGGATGATTGTTATATTCCAGATTAAATAGCTCGTGTAGTGCCGGTGCGTTCAGTATTGGGAGTTGCCTGTGTAATTAGCTAAATACATGCATTCAGTGGTGTTCATTTGACAGACTCTAAATGCTAGCTAGCTGCTAACTTCAGCTAGGATAGTCTTTTATCAGTGGATAACTTTGGTTCTTTGCCCAGTTGCCGACCCATCTGCTGACATTTTACTTTTAACAAGCTGACAGAAGCACAGGTAGTGGAGGATGCTGGCCACGGGAGCGGTGAGTACACCTGAAGGAAACGTGTTCCTAACGTGGAGAAAAGCTCCAGCAAACCTGCAACAGGACAGTTAGACAACCTTGGAGCTGGGTGACTTGTATTTTAAATACTGAAAAATTTATGAATATCTTTTTTATTTATTAATCTCAAACTGGATTAATAAAAACGAAAGAATAAGCAAAACAACAAAAAATCAAGACGTCAATTACATATGCATACATCAGTGATCATTAAGTACAGAAGAAGCAACAATTACAATAAATGTACCATAATTGTACAAATGAACTCATAAACAGAGAAGGCACAGAAAAAAGCTTATTTAGTCTTGCTCCTTGCATTCATAAACAAATATATTTCCCTCATTGACTATTTAACACATTAAATTAGAAAAAGGAATACTGGTCATAGCAACTCGGTTAGTTTTATCACCTTTGTGCAATAATTTTGCAAGAAATAAACACCAATGAATCTTTTAATTTATTTTTCTAGACATTTACAGTGTACAGAACAAACAAAACCAGAGCACATCCAGATTCAATCCTGTCAAATTCAGTTCTTCTGGGGACCACATTCAGCCCAATTGGATCTGAACAGGGCTGGACCAGTAATAACCTATAAATAAATAATACGTTTATCTTTGTTTTATTGCAATAAAAATATTACATTTGGAAAAATATTTACATTTACAAACTGTCTTTCAACAAAATACATGTGAATAACCTGAAAAGAAAACACATTTGTAGGAAAATAAGTGTAGTTTTAATAAACGTAAGTCTCAGCTTATCAAATATACATGTGCTTTACACACAATGTTACAGAGACATTTGGTCGCAAATCCATAAACCTGTACTCTGTTTTAGCAGGTAATTAATCTGCATTAAAGACGAAGAAGGATCTGCTGCTCCTCAGTATTTTAATTTGTCAATATTTTATGCCATATGTCTAGTGGCCATATAGGCAATAGGCTGAATGTATGTTAATAATAAAAAGAGGTTGATGTCCAGGCCTTGGGTGGATGGGTGTCTCTCACAACCCTGGATCACACCAACCTCTGAGTCAATCTGGACTTGGATTTCAAACTAAAGTTGGTTTTACCCAAATGGCTGTAGTAGTACTTAGGTATACAGACATTATTTGGAGTGTCTTAACTGAAACTTTTCAAATGTATACAGGTAATAGTGAGACATTTAATATTGAATTCTAATCATTTATATTGCATTACCTCCACCAGGGAGGTATTAAATTGGGTTCCGTTTGTTTGTTTTTTTGTCTCTGTCAGCAGGATTATGCAAGAAGTTTTGAACTGATTTTGATGAAACTTTCCAAAATGATAGATAATGGGTTTTGAGCAATAAAGGTCAAGGTCGCACTAAAGGTCAACATGTAAAACACATAAGTGTTAATATCTCAGGATTCAGACAAGATAGAATGTTGCAGGGTTTTTTTTTTTCATTCGCATCATCTCACCTTCGGACATCAGATGGGTCAATCTGATGGCTCGATCATGTCACGTTTTCACATCATATGACGCCATATCAAGCCTCGGAGGACGTCTGCTGTCTGTGACTGCCTTGTTTTGCATGTTTAGTATTCCATACTACTGATGTGAAGTGTGCACTGTTTCTCATAATTTTAAGACACTACCATATGGAGTAGGACCTTCAGCTCCTCTGGTCTGGAACTCGCTGCCTTCTGTTCTCCAGAACACTGACTCCATTTCCCTCTTCAATTCCAAACTCCAAACCCATCTGTTCCAAAGTCTTTAGTCTACCTGATCCACTGCACTCTTTTACTCTGTCCATTATTCTTGTCTTTTTAATTGTTAATTTTGTTATTTTTAATGTGTAAGGAAAAACAGGAAAAACATTTACAAGAAATCATTCATCCCCTCTGCAATAGCTGCTCTCAATAACACAAAAATATCTGCACTGTGTTTTTAGGGTTTTTAATTATTTTATGTGATTTTATTTCATTTTATTAATGTCTATTAAATTGTGGCTATGCTTTTATGATTGTATTTATTTATTTATTTATTAATGTCTATTAACTGTGACAATGTGTCTTTCGTGGAGAGGGTGTTTGCTGTAAGAAGCCGTGACAAAGAAGAATTTCAGTTTTTTATGTGGAACAGACAATAAAGCTATCTATCTATCTATCTATCTATCTATCTATCTATCTATCTATCTATCTATCTATCTATCTATCTATCTATCTATCTATCTATCTATCTATCTATCTATCTATCTATCTATCTATCTATCTATCTATCTATCTATCTATCTATCTACTTCATTGTATTATAGTTGGCTTTTATTCTACTATATTATTAGTATTATTATTGTTCAGTAATTCTTGGTGTTGTATGTCTTGTTCTATGTCCTTTATCCAGCATCTAACTGACTGATGTATGATTTAAAGGGGATTTTCTTGTTATTTTGCAGGCTGTAACTAATGTCACAGCCCTGGCACAGGTGGACAGGGAGAAGATCTACCAGTGGATCAATGAGTTGTCAAGCCCAGAGACCAGAGAAAATGCCTTGTTGGAGCTCAGCAAGAAGCGGGAGTCAGTTCCAGATCTGGCGCCTATGCTGTGGCACTCTTGTGGTACTATCGCTGCTCTGCTGCAGGTACAACTTCACTAAGTGATGTTACAATGTGCTGTCATTACCATTATGCTCCTGACATCTACTTTTTTCTAGTATTGATGAAAATGGGACTGATTTGTGCTCAATAGGAAATAGTGAACATCTATCCGTCCATAAACCCACCCACCCTGACAGCTCACCAGTCCAACAGAGTCTGCAACGCCCTGGCACTTCTGCAGTGCGTGGCTTCACACCCAGAGACACGGTAAGGCACAGGTGTCATACTCCAGAGCCACTGTGCTTTAGCAGTTCCACAGTAAAAACAAAATAATAAAATAAGCAACAAAATGAACAAAAATGGCCAAAGTCATCAATAAAATGAATAATAAACTAACAAAGTAATTAGTAACATGAACAAAGAAAGACACAAATGGAACAAAATTAAAGAAAAAAAATAAGAATTATTTTTTTCAGTGTCAAAAAATAATCAAAATGAGAAACAAAATTAACAAAAACTAATAAACTAAACTGGGTTTTAGATATTTCCCTCTTCCACATGATTACACTTTAACCTTTTAATTCCTGACACTTTTTAGGAATTCCACAGTTTTTACTGTGAATAAAATAAGGAACAAAATTAACAAAAACAGTCAGTCATCCATAAAATAACCAAAAATTAATAATAAATTACTAAAAAAGGAACCAGTATTGCTAGGTTTTTTTGCCTTTTTCAAAATCACTTTATTTTTTATGCCTGTTTCATCAACAAAAGAACAATGATTGTATTTTTGTGAATATTGAAACTAAAGCATCCGAATGGATGCTTTAGTTTCACGTGAATACTGACATTAATAATCATTATATGTGCAGAAGCCTGATAATGATGGGATGGTTTCCACGATGAGGGAAGAGGGAAGCATCTAGAACATGCAGGGCACTGAATGGATGAGCAGAGTTTAACACCTCTGTGATTATGGGATGTTCATTATTGATGCTCAAGTGTTTGTGGCCCTTACATTAACATTGGAAAAACATTTAAGATGATCCTGGATCTGTTGGTGTTTTAAGTTCTCTTTTTATGTGTGTGTGTCCACCACCCCCACCAGGTCTGCTTTCCTCACGGCTCACATCCCTCTCTTCCTCTATCCTTTCCTGCACACTGTGAGCAAAACACGACCCTTTGAATACCTGCGCCTCACCAGCCTGGGAGTCATCGGTAAGTAGGGCTACAACTAACCACTATTTTAACAGTCAACTCGTCAGCAACTATTGAAACCATTACTCGACTAATCGGATAATTTTTTTTTTTTCCTTAAATTTAGCATGAATGTAATTTCGTTATGTGTCAAATGATAATAAACACAAGAAAGATGGCTACATGGTTTATTGAACATATTCCAGATTAGGAATGGGACATGATTTTCGAATGTTCGTGACAAACCCAAATATAGAATAATAATTTCAAATGCTGCATTACTTTCACTTGGAAACAATGTCGTATTGACTCTCATTGTACAGTGGTCGACAGGGGCAAACGCATCGACAAAACACAAGAAAGATGCAAAAACCCCCAAAATTACCCCCATCTGGCAAAGTTGGCGAGCACGTACGTGTGCCCACAATGTCTGTGTTGTTGGAGCGCGTGTCCTCGGCAGCCAGATTAATAGTGAACAGGCTGTGCACACGCCTCCACCATATGGAAAGCCAAAGTGTTCACATAGCCGCGCGTTGTGTTTATCATATCATATTCATCAATCTGAAGGAAAAGTCAAAATATTTAGCAAAAATTAAACATTGAGTGAATGCACTTCGTTTGTGAAGGTAAGATCAGTGCTCAGTTATTCTGGACTCGTTGTGTTGAACAGTGATTGGCTGGAAGCACTACAAATTAATTGGCGGATAAAATCAGTGGGAGGAGATCATTACCATATAGCACGCGTTCTAGCACGCGTTCCATGACGCATGCTAAAACGCGTGCCATTACGCGTGCCATTGCGCGTGCTAGACCGCGTTGCCGAACGCGTGGTGGCGTGTCAGAACGCATGCTAGAACGCGTAATGTAACGCGTGATAGCGTGCCAGAACGCGTTCTGGCACGCGTGATATGATAAACACAACGCGCGGCTATGTGAACACTTTGGCTTGCCATACCACCATGAACATGTGGACAGGTTTTTTGTTTTTTTTTTTAAATAAAAACCTGGCATAGATTCGTGTGACTATTGTTGTTAAATCTGTTTGATATTGTAGCTGAAATCCTTTCAACCGGTTCTGCCGAGACAGTTAAGTGAAATATAACGTTCGCTGCAGTTATTGTGATGTCAACATTAAAAGTCTGACTTGTTTCATGCAGAAGATGAGATGAAATGCTCAGGGAAGATCAACATGTTGTTGTTGTGTGATTTGTAATATTCTTTTTTATTCAGTAAACGTTTGGTTACCTCTTTTACTCTTTCTGTCATCGCGTGTGAGTTTGGGGGTGGGGGGTGTGTGTCATGGAAATGCATTTGTCTCGTCATCTGAACTGGGGCCTAATCCAGCTAATGGGCGAAGACGGGGTACACCCTGTATGAGTCTCCAGTTCATCTCAGGGCTGAACATATATAGACAAACAATCACTGTCACATTCACACCTATGGATAATTTAGATTAACCAGTTAACCTATCAGTGCATGTGTTTGGATGGTGGGAGGAGACTGGAGTACCTGGAGAAAACCCACACAGACACAGAACATGCAAACTCCACACAAAAAGGTCTGGTGTGGGAATAGAACCAGGGACCTTCTTACTGTGAGGCACGAGTGCTAACCACTGCACCACCATGCTGCCCGGAAACGCCTTCGATTTTCCAATACATTTTCTGATAATTTATAGCAAATTTCTAATACTGTTTCGGTCCAAAAGTCACATCCCTACTGCAGATTAGTAGAACATTTCAATCAAAGTGTCCTCTATTTAAAACCAGTGAGGCCCAGTGCCGCATGAGTTTAATTTAAAATATGTTTATAGGGCAGAGTCTGGCATAACGCACAAGCTCTCTATTATAACCAGAATCCGCTGTTAAAATGTACAATGTATGTGATAAAAAGCTTTTTAACATTTTAACATTCATGTGTGTATTTTAGGGCTGAAATTAACGACTATTTGCAACTGTCAACTAGTTGCCAACTATTGAAACCAATACTCGACTAATTGGATAATTATTATTTTTTCTTAAATTTAGCATGAAGTTGATTTAATTGTGATGATAATAAACACAATAAAGATTGGTACAATGAAAACTACATGTTTTATTGAACATACTGCAGATTAGTAGAAAACCTAAATCAAAGTTTCCTCTATTTAAAACGAGTTAGTCACAGTTTTGGGTGTAAACGTCTGCCTGAAGGGCTACATGGTGCCTCTTCTTCTACTGCATGTGTTTAATGTAAAATATGTTTATAGGGCAGAGTCTGGCATCACGCACAAGCTCTGTTTTATAACCAATATACGCTGTTAACATGTACAATGTATGTCATAAAAAAGCGTATTGGCTTGAATGTTAGTTAAATCATACTGAGGTGAGTCAGACTGTGTTTGGTTCAACTGGCCAACATGCTTTCTCTTTAGATGTTGGTGCATCAGCATCAGGTACTGCTATGATACACAAGGTCTGCTTTGAAAACCTCTGAAGTATCCAGACTAAAATGCTCCCAAACTTTCTTAGCTTTGGTACTCGCACCTGATGCCGACGCCCTCATTTCTGTATGTCACCGCTCACACACACACACACACACACACACACACTGTTGCACATGAGCGACTCTTGCCACAGGTTACAATCAAGTGCGATGTCTCACTCTGTTAGAAAACCACGTCTGGAGACAATAGTTGACAATGGAATTCATTGTCAACTATTTCTATTATAAATTTTTGTCGATGTCGAGTAATTGTTGCTGCTCTACTTTGTGTGTTTACTGCAGGAGCTTTGGTGAAAACAGACGAGCAGGAGGTCATCAACTTCCTGCTGACCACTGAGATCATCCCACTGTGTCTTCGCATCATGGAATCAGGAAGTGAACTGTCTAAAACGGTAATGATGTGGGGGGGGGGGGGGACACGCATCAGACACCCTGCTCCTGTAGGGACTGTTGTAAATGTTAGCAGTGGACCCACACCCTCTGTAGTGACTGTAAAAGTACTGACATTCTGTACTGAAGTACAAGTACTGCTAATGCTGTGAAATAATACTCTGGTAAAAGTAATGATTCAACACCTTTACTTTAGTCAAAGTGAAAACAGAAAAAAGTACAAGTTATCACCTGTCATCTGTAATGAAGTAAAAAGAAATACTAAATTTTTGCCATCAAATAAATAATACTTATTTAAGCAGGGGAAAAAATTATGAAAGTTTTAAAAGTATGTAAAAAAAAAAAAAAACCCTTTACAAGTGAGTTAGTGTGTAGAAAATGTGTTTGGTTAGGTCACAGTTACTCAGTTTAGTGGATATGGACAGAAATTTTAGGAAACATGGAAGAAAAAAATCACATTTGAGATAAAAAAAAAAAGTAATAAATATGAGATTAAAACTCAAACTTGTGAGATAAAGTCGGAAATATGAGATAATAAATGCATAATTATCGGAAAAAGAGTTGACATTTTCACAATCATGAGATAAAAGTTATTATGAAAATGAAAGTCACAATTTCTCCAATGATTTTCCCTCTGAAGTGAATCTGTTTAGTTTGAAAAAGTAACGATTCTACTCTGAGAATGTAAAGAGTATAAAGTACATATATTTATATAAATATAAAGAGTATAAAGTACAGATATTTATATAAATGTAAATAGTATAAAGTACATATATTTATATAAATGTAAAGAGTATAAAGTACAAATATTTATATAAATATAAAGAGTATAAAGTACAAATATTTATATAAATGTAAAGAGTATAAAGTACATATATTTATATAAATGTAAATAGTGTAAAGTACAGATATTTATATAAATGTAAAGAGTATAAAGTACAGACATTTCTGAACAGAAAAGTCCAAAGTTTCCAGAAAAATAAATACTCCAGTAAAGTACAGATACCTAAAAAAGTACTTCAGTACAGTACTGAAGTAGTTTTACTTGGTTTCTTGCAGCAGTGTTGTCAGACCAGTGTGTGGTGGTGTTGTGTATTTAACAGCTGTGTGTTTTCTCTCGTTTCCAGGTGGCTACCTTCATTTTGCAGAAGATCCTGTTGGACGACACAGGACTGGCTTATATCTGTCAGACATACGAACGATTCTCTCATGTGGCCATGATCCTGGTAAGTTTCTGGAAGGAAACTAATGTCTTCAGTATGAGCTGGTGTTGAGTAGATGGTGATGTGGTGTGTTCCTCCTCAGGGTAAAATGGTCCTCCAGCTCTCTAAAGAACCTTCTGCTCGACTGCTCAAACATGTGGTTCGCTGTTACCTCCGTCTGTCAGACAACCTCAGGTAAAATATATACTAGACCTGTTTACAGGAGTTTTTATTCCTGTTTAATCCAGAATAAAGGTTCATTCCTCTTTCAGATGAACCAGGTCAACGCCTAATTCCAGTTGAAAATTGTCATTCACAATTAAACTGTAGGGCGGCACGGTGGTGCAGTGGTTAGCACGGTGGTGCAGTGGTTAGCACGGTGGTGCAGTGGTTAGCACGGTGGTGCAGTGGTTAGCACGGTGGTGCAGTGGTTAGCACGGTGGTGCAGTGGTTAGCACGGTGGTGCAGTGGTTAGCACGGTGGTGCAGTGGTTAGCACGGTGGTGCAGTGGTTAGCACTCGTGCCTCACAGCAAGAAGGACCCTGGTTCGAATCCCACACCAGACCTTTCTGTGTGGAGTTTGCATGTCCTCCCCGTGTCTGCGTGGGTTTTCGCCGGGCACTCCGGTTTCCTCCCACCATCCAAACACATGCACTGATAGGTTAATTGGTTAATCTAAAATTGTCCATAGGTGTGAATGTGAGAGTGATTGTTTGTCTATATATGTTCAGCCCTGAGATGAACTGGCGTCTCATACAGGGTGTACCCCGCCTTCACCCATTGTAGCTGGATTAGGCCCCCAGTGACCCCCGTGACCCAAGTGAGGATAAAGTGGGTTCAGATAATGAATGAATGAATTAAACTGTATTCAGAATAAAGTCACTGGTTTATTCTGATCTTAATTCAATAATTCAACATGTAAACACTTCATTCCTCTTTAACATTATTCCTGTCGTTCTTGCACATGCTTCTGGTCTCGTCACCGTGACGCACATATTCCACTGTGGGCATTAGTTTAATTCCTATGGTTGATTGGGTCGAGCTGCTGCTTTGTACTTATCACAAAAAACATCACATGTAGTATCTGCTCTAACATGTTGATAGTTGAAACCAACACAAAACAGGAAGTGGACGCCATCGTTTTCTTCCAGTAGACATCTAGATGTTAAGCGGCCATTTTGTCCAATCGGAACCCTCTGTACCTCCAGCTCTGAAAGACCAATTAACTGGAGTGGAATACACCCGTATCCATGGAAACCGTTATTCAGAATTAACATGAACAGCGAATAGTTCCGACGCGGCGACTTACACACAATGACATGACACGCAGCAGCAGGGGCGTACTTGTC
Source organism: Siphamia tubifer (assembly GCA_020466265.1). Lineage (NCBI taxonomy): Eukaryota > Metazoa > Chordata > Actinopteri > Kurtiformes > Apogonidae > Siphamia > Siphamia tubifer. The sequence continues at coordinate 6,304,769 of CM035803.1, forward strand.
CAGGAGTGTGTTTTTAACGGTTTGGTATCATGTGTTTTGATTTTTAACGCTTTTTAAACAAACTGCACGAAGGAAGTGACAATGACTCACCCAAGTCTAAAAGGAGTTCTCCTCCTCATGATCTTTTTTTATGTGACCGTTTGGGTGGGCACTGTACCCACGAAGATCCTGAGTCCCATGGATACAGCTGTGATTTTCTCATATTTATGCAGTTGTCACATAGAGGTGTTATGGATGCTTTAGCTACTAAAGGAGAAAAGCACTGAGAGCGCAAACCTCCACCAAGGCAGACCACCCCCCCTCCTCCGAATGAAGAGATAAAGATGAAGATAAATAATAATAATAATAATAATAAACTTGTCATTGCACACAAGTTACAATGAAATGTTGCAGGAACCCCCCCCCCCTAAAGTGCAATACAAGATAAATAAAATAAATAATATATGAATAAACTGTATAAAAGGCTAATATTAGTTAAAAACTATATAAAGATAAAATCCAAACATATTTAAAACCATCCATACATAAAAAACACTTGATCACAATCCAGCATTAAGAAGTCTTATTGCCCATGGGTAAAAAGTGTCCCTGAACCGGTTGGTTCTGCTCCTCAGGGCCCTGTATCTCCTACCCAAGGGCAGGGGGTTGAAGAGGCTCCAGCCAGGGTGGGATGGGTCAGACAAAATCTTCTTTGCCCTGCGTAGTAATCCCCGTAAACCAGCTATCTCTTCCAGGGAAGGCAGGGGGCAGCCGATGATGTTTTGGGTCGCCTTGATGACCCCCTGGGGAGCTTTCTTCTCCTTGCCTGTGGTGCTGGCGTACCACACTGTGATGCGGTACGCCAGCACGCTCTCTACTGTGGAGCAGTAGAACGTCAGCATCAGGTTTCTGTCCAGGTGGCATTTCTTCAGCAGCCTTAAAAAGTGCAGCCTCTGCTGCGCTTTGCCGACCACTGCTGCTGTGGTGGTGTCAGGTCATCTGCCACATGCACCCCTAGGAACCTGAAGGAGGAGACCCTTTCCACGCAGACTCCTTCTATGTGAAGCGGGGTGGGGTCTATTCTCCTCCTCCTCCTCCAGTCCATCACCATCTCCTTCGTTTTGCCAATGATAAATATAAATATGTCCGTGTAAACATGAAGGAAAAGGAAAATTAAGAATTAAAACCTATCATAGTTGGATGTGTTTGTTGG
>CM035803.1:6308460-6335960 GCA_020466265.1 Siphamia tubifer
GGGTCTGGGGTCAAAACTATTACAACTAATGTCACAGTTGAAACAGAACTAATGTCGCAGTTGAAACAGAACTAATGTCACAGTTGAAACAGAACTAATGTCACAGTTGAAACAGAACTAATGTCGCAGTTGAAACAGAACTAATGTCACAGTTGAAACAGAACTAATGTCACAGTTGAAACAGAACTAATGTCGCAGTTGAAACAGAACTAATGTCACAGTTGAAACAGAACTGAAGTCAGAATAGTTTACATTCTGGGATAAATCTCATTGCTTCTTTTGGCTTAATGGGTCTTTGTTTAAATGATTTTCAGATGGTTTGGGCTGAATTGATATCAATTATTTTCTTCCATGACTGATTTTATTTTAAATGTTCTTCCTCTAATCCACAGGTGTCAAACATAAGGCTCGGGGGGCCAAATGCAGCCCCCCAAAGGGTCCAATCTGGCCTGTAGGATGAGGAACACAGAAGATATTAACTGTGTAAAAATGATATGAATTCATGTTTTACATACAGAATAATTAGATCTCCATTCAGTCAGAGCAGTAAAATGTGATCATATTTACCTATAAATAACGAAAATTACTGATTTTAATGTAAAAAGAAAAGTCTAATTCCATGAAAATCTTTATATTAACAAACCATCCTTTTACAAAAACCTGAACAAATATGAAGCAGCTGAAATATGTGAAGAGAAGTGTCATTTTACAAATATTCTGCCTGTTACTTAATGTTTAGTGTATTTGTAATTAAAATGTCAGTTGTTCTGCACATGTGCAAATGACAAACTGATGGACTGAGGCAGAAAATGCTTCAAATGTCACTTGTTCTTCTGAACATGTGTCCAGTTGTTGATGTTCTTCACATTTTGAGGGAAACATTATATTGTCATAATGTGTTCACTTTTATTATCCTACTGCTGTGGTCCTTTTCACATTATATTGGGCTGAATGTGGAACTGAACTAACATGACTTTGACACCTGCTGTAATATTTTTATTCTGTGATTAGAAATAGTTTCATCACAAACATCTATTGTTAGAGTCCAGGGGTTATAAACTCATGTTCTTAATTTTCCACATTCAGCCTGATTTGATCTCCAATGGGTCGGGACCAGTAAAATGAAAACATAATAACTTTTACTTTTTTCCTTATGAAATGTAACTTCTTTTTTTTTTTTGCATTTGGATAATTTTTAGAAGTACTAAAACAATGACAAAAATGTGTAGCTGTCATTATTTAAATTTCAACAACATTCTGCCTCAGTTTATCATTAGCTCATGTGTTTTATTATGAATCAGTTCTACAAAGACACTAAACTCTTTGTAACAGAAGCAGAAAATGGTTGAAATTGTGTCTAATTTTCTTTAGACATTTCAGATTGTTCACGTTTTATTGTTACAGGATAGTTTGTAAATGTAAATATATATAGAAAAAAAAAACTGAGAAGAAAGTCATTTAATAGGTTATTATTCTCTTCATCCCACGGGTCGCATTGGAACCATTGGAGGGCCGCATTTGGCCCCCGGGCTGCATGTTTGGCACCTTTGTATTAAACTGTAGTGAAAAGGTTGTGAACTCTGGACATAAATGTGTGGACGCATCATGTCTACAGCTGACGATCACAGACACAAACATCAATATTAATAATCAATAGCACATGTAGCCCATCATATGAAGTGTATCGTGACAGTAGTTGTTGTTTAGATCCCAGAACCTGTTAGAATCACTCTGACATGAGGAGAAGCAGCTTATTTTAGGTTTTTCTTTTTCTGTTTTTTTTTTTTAATGTTAACATTTTTGGATAGATTTCCTTTCATTAGTTTGATAAATGTTTGCAATATCCTTGGGATGTCATACTTTGGAATAAAACATTGGAATGATCCCTGGAGTGTTGTGGAATCTTCTGCTTCAGTCACAATGACCTTTAGTGTCCAACCAGGTTAGAGGTCAGGTGGAAGATCTTGGAAAAACCTGTCCAGCAATTTAACATGAGTGAGATTTTGAACATATACACTCCATCGTCTTTCCATTAAAACCACAACTTCACAATTCAGGAATACATGAATGCACAGTACTGTGCAGAGGTAGGAATAAAAAAACCCAACATGAAAGGCTAGGCAAGTAAATAATAATCTAAATATAAAGTAGAGGTTTAAAAGTGCAGTATATACAGAGTGGGAGGAGGGACCTTACCAGTCTGACTGAGGGGAGGAGCTTAAACCTGATGGCGCTGACCACCTCCACACAGTCACTGTTGGTGTAGAGCAGGGGTGTCAAACTCATTTTACTTCAGGGGCCACATTAAGCTAAATTTGATCTGAAGTGGGCCGGACCAGTAAAATAATAGCATAATAATATAGAAAAATATTTTAGGGCAAAAAAGGAAAATTAAAATATCAAATATTACAGCAACAAAGTATATTTTCAGTTGATGTGAATTACATGAACAAACTGAAAAAAAAAACGTGTAACTTTAACACTCTTCTGCCTCTTTATCATTTCCACATGTCCATTATAACTTACAGATCACTTTGGAACTACAAATGCATAAAACATTTAATAACAGGCAGAATCCTGTTAGAATTACACTTGTTTCTAAGATATTTCAAGTTGTTCATGTTTAAGGTTATTCACATTTTTTTGTAAAATTACACTTAGTTTTAGTGTAAATACATGAAAATATTTATAATATACATTATTGTAGTTGTCATTATTGATATGTTATAATGATTTGACTGATCTTGTCCACTTAAGATTGAATTGGTCTGAATGTGGAACCGGAACTCAAAGGATTTTTCATATCTTAGTCTCACTTTTGTATTTCACAAATTCATCCCAAGGGCCAGACTGGAGCCTTTGGGGGGCTGGATTTGGCCCCTGGGCTGCATGTTTGACACCTGTGGTGTAGAGCAAGGCGTTTTCACAACTATTTGTTTGTTTTTTGTGGGGTTCAGTGGATAAACATGTCAACATAAACATGTCAATGAACATAAATAATAATAAATAATAATCTAAATGACTTTTAACCAGATTTGAAGATGGTCCAGAATGAGCCTTTTGGAGAACATGCTATAGCCTTACCATGTTAACACCAGGGGGCGCCGATGAGTTTTGGAAAAATAATATATGCTATTAACATGTTTATTCAAAACGTTCAACAGTTTAAACAAACAAAACAGTTGTTCCATTTAATTCCAATCATATTTTTAATCAGATGAATCATCACGTTGGATTAATGCGTGTTAATTTTGACACAACTAAAATATATAAATGTGGATCCTAACATGTAACATGACCAACTATTTCACTGCCGTGTTATGAAGGTCTTCATCACCATGGTGAATATCCCAAAACTTGTCATTCCAGTGATGTGGGACCATCTGTATCTTCTGGTTTTTACGCCAGAGCGACTGAAGGTTTGTGTTGCTAATGTTTTTCACCTTCTGGCAGAACTTCCTTTGGTGGAATACTATTGGTTTATTTATGTTTGATGGACAGCTAAGCAAGCGTACCCAATCAGAAGCAGAGTAGCTGCTGTGTTGTCAAACAGAAATAAACTAATACTAATCCACCAAAGGAAAACTCAGCTCACCAGCCATGTTTGTGTCAAAACCGCAATCAAAACATCAGGGAGTGCGATTGAAAAGACTGGAGTCGGAATGAAGGAAAAAGCAACAACCAAAACTGAGAAAGATGCGAAGGCAAATATTTGATATGATCTGCACATTTTTTTTCCATTGGAGTCTTATCATTTTCATTTGGATAAAAACAGTTTCATTCTGGATAAACAGTCTTAGAGTCTTTAATCATTCACTGGAAACTAATGACACTTTAGCATCATTTATCATCATTAAAACTACATTTGTCTCCTGAAAACACAACACCCTAGCCTAGGATCTAGACTGTCCCCAGTGGCCGCAAACTGCATTTGCTACGGGGGCAGTCTAGAAAGTCTAGGCGAATTTGTGGGCGGGATAACCGCTGTCTGTCAAGTTTTCTCTTTACACAACGCCACGTTATTGGATGGGTAACCAGTCAGAGCCAACCAGTCAGAGCGATGAACATGGATTTCATCCATTAGGGCTAAAAGGGGTGACACAACGATCACCAGCAGGTTGTGCAGACCCATGCGTCGTCCCACTAGCGGAGCCAGCTGATAAATCAAACTTTTGCCATACCCGGTGGGCAAAACTCCGACAACGTCCCTTTTTTCTAAAAACAGCTTAAGTGCCGTTTTCTGCTCCTCTCGCAGGGAAAACTGTAATTTTAAATCACCTAGCGTTGCTGCCAAAGCCAGCTCCAATGGTTGTTCCTGGTGATGAGCCATGTTGTCTAGCAGCTAGCAACTGGTGTTACGGCAATGTGTGCTAGCTGCTTGCTAGCTGCTACGTCTCTGCGACTACATTACGTGTCATATTTGTGTCGTCATGAGGCAGGGCGGACTCCAATCCCGCCCCCCGCGACTTGATTGGTCCGACCCATTTGGGATTTTCAGATCCTAGGCTGTCTAGTCTGTCTCCCCGTAGCAAATACCATTTGCGGCCACTGGGGACAGACAAGATCCTAGGCTAACAACACCCACCACCGCCGTAAAACTCTCCCGGATTTTGCTACTGAAATGTTGTCAGGTATACATATGTGTTCACGGGTGTATCTGAAGACAAGTGAGAGACAAGGGGAGATGAATTGACTGACATTAGAATCAGTTTTATTGTTATTTGTCATTCATCAGCAGGACACGTCAGTCATGTGACGCTAAAATACAAATACATTTAGAAGCAGCACATGTTCACCCCGACACTAGAAACATATTCTAATATTTAACAAAACTATTTATTAGAGTTTAAAGGTTAAATCTATTTATTAAAGAGGTTAAAGTTTAAATATGTTCATTAGAAAGAGTTTAAAAATTGTAATTGTTTATTAAAAAGAGGTTAAAGGTTAAATCTATTAATTAAAAAGATTTTAAAGGTTATATCCATTTATTAAAAAGACTTTCAAATGGCTAGGTTGGTAGAGTGCAGTGGTGCTCAATCCTGGTCCTCAAGAGCTACTATCCTGCATGTTTTAGACGTACCCTCCGTCCAACACCTGTTTCAAATGATGATGATTTAAAAGTGCTTTTATTAGTTTTTAAGTGCCTTAATAGTTGTGGCCCTGTTTATTTATATGATCTGCTTTTAACATCCTCAGGTCCTCGGGTAGTAAGCTTTTAATTGGCCCTAGAGTTACCACTAAAACGCATGGTGAGGCCTCATTCAGTTTTTATTTCCCCAAACTATGGAACAGTCGACCTGAGGGTCTGAGGTCCGCTGCGAGTGTTCATATTTTCAAGGGTAAACTGAAAACCTACCTTTTTAACTTAGCGTTTAGTTAAATTTTAATCTTAACATTATTTTATTCTGCTATTTTATGTACTTACTTTTATTTTATTACTATTATTTAGTTGATTATTTATTCTATTATTTTTAATTCTGTAAATCTTTTAACTTGTCCTACAATTATGGAATAATGGGCGGTCTGATGTCAAGCACTTTGTGCTACATGCACCATGTATGAAAAGTGCTATATAAATAAAGTTTGATTGATTGATTGATTGAAACCTCTCTGCAGAAGACTGATAATGACCGTCAGGTGTGTTGGCAGAGGGATACATCTAAAACATGCAGGACAGTAGCTCTCAAGGACCAGGACTGAGCACCCCTGGTAGAGCGGGTCATCCAATAACCAAAGGGTTGGTGGTTCGAATTCCACTCCATCCTAATCAGACTGTTGTGTCCTTGGACAAAGACACTCCACCCTCCTGCCTCCAGTGTCACTCACACTGGTGTATGAAGGTTTGGTGGTGGTCAGAGGACCACCAGCAAATGGCGCAAAATGGCTGCCAGGCTTCTGTCAGTCTGCCCCAGGACAACCGTGGCTGCAAATGTAGTTTACCACCACCAGAGGGAGCATGTGAATAATGGGTCACTAATGTGAAGCACGAGTGACCAAAAAACTGATATGTAAATCCCATCCATTATTATTAAAGGTTGAATCTATTGAATAGTTTTAAGTTTAAATATATTAGAAAGATTTTAAAGGTTAATTCTATAGAGTCTCGTCTCGTCATCTGAACTCGCTTTATCCTCACTAAGGTCACGAGGGTCACTGGGGGCCTAATTCAGCTACAGTACAAAGGGTGAAGGTGGGGTACACCCTGTATGAGTTCTATTAAAGAGTTTTAAGTTTAAATATATTTATTAGAAAGAGTTTAAAGATCAAATGTATTTATTAAAAATTGTTTACAGATTAAATCTATAGAGTAGACAGAGTTTAAAGGTTACATAAATGAGAGTTGTGGGCGTGTCTTCAGGGTGGGTGTGTTGTCAGAGTGGGTGTGTCTTCAGAGCAGGCGTATAATCAGAGCTGGCGCTGTCTTTAGTGTGTCCCTGTCCTCATAGTGGGTGTGTCTTCATAGTGGACATGCCCTCATAGCGGGCGTGTCCTCAGAGCAGTTGTGTCCTCATAGTGGGTGTGTCCTCAGTGTGGACGTGTCTTCAGAGCTTGAGTGTCCTCAGTGTGGGCGTGTCCCCAGAGCATCCAGTTATCCGTTGACCATCTTCTGTGAAATGGCTGCAGGTAAAGTGTAGAAGAGCAGCAGCAGGAAGAGCAGAGTGAGGACGATGAGCAGCAGCAGCAGCAGATGCTTCTTATAACTTCTCCAAATCAGGTGGAAGAAACATTTAAATGGATTCATGAACCAGGAGAAGGAGGTGTCTGGACGACTGTCGAGGAAAACAACAACAACAATAAGTGTGAGGACAAAACATAATAACAAACCAAAACATAGAGCAAGAGAAAAATAAAAACTAGTAGGACAGAGAGAAGAGGTAGGGTTTTGTTTGTTTTGATCTGTTTTGCTTCCATTTTTATTTCTATATTTCTCTCTGTTTGTTTTTCTGTTTCCTTTTTTTAATCTTTATCTCTTTGTTTCAGTTTGTTTTGTATTGGTTTGTTTATTTGTTTGTTTGTTTGTTTATCTGTTTGTTTATCTGCTTATTTGTTCATTTCTATGTTTGTTTACCTCTTTGTTTCTAAGTTTATTTGTTCATTTCTATGTTTGTTTACCTCTTTGTTTCTAAGTTTATTTGTTTGTTTGTTCATTTCTATGTTTGTTTACCTCCTTGTTTCTAAGTTTATTTGTTTATTTGTTCATTTCTATGTTTGTTTTCCTCTTTATTTCTAAGTTTATTTGTTTATTTGTTCATTTCTATGTTTGTTTACCTCTTTGTTTCTAAGTTTATTTGTTTATCTGTTCATTTCTATGTTTGTTTTCCTCTTTGTTTCTAAGTTTATTTGTTTATTTGTTCATTTCTATGTTTGTTTACCTCTTTGTTTCAAAGTTTATTTGTTAATCTGTTCATTTCTATGTTTGTTTACCTCTTTGTTTCTAAGTTTATTTGTTTATCTGTTCATTTCTATGTTTGTTTACCTCTTTGTTTCTAAGTTTATTTGTTCATCTGTTTGTTTCTATGTTTGTTTTCTTTGTTCCTTTCTATGTTTGTTTGTTTTTCAGTAAACCTCCTGGACCAATTTCCAGTAAATTTTCAGTAAAGCTCCAGAATAGATCCTATTAAATGTTGGTGAATGTAGGTCAAAGGTCACAGTAATTAAAAATGTGTTTTCACAGTGATCACAGATAGGTCAAAGGTCATCCATGTCCTTTTCATTCCTGTATAGTCATTTAGCATTTATTTTCTTTTTCCTGACACTGTTAATGTGGATTGACATTAGAACCTTGAAGGACACATTTGAATACTCTAGGTCAAAGGTCAAAAGTCACAGTAAAGGTCAAAATTGAATTTTGGATATTGGATATTCATCTTCATTCATATTCTGAATCTTGTGTTCGATTTGGCCACTGGGTCAAATAGACTATAAAAGAAAAGTAGAGACTAAGTTACTGTTATTGACAGACAGGAAACCTGGCATGGGCCTCAAAATGACACCATGACCTTTGACCTTGAAAGGTGAAAACGAAGGTCACATGATTTTAAATGGTTGGAACTCTAAACAGAGTGGTGATAAGTACTCAGTTACTAAGTGGCTGTGGTTCAGTTGGTAGAGCGGGTCGTCCAATGACTGAAGGGTTGGCGGTTCATGTCCTGGCTCTGTCCACATTTCGAAGTGTCCTTGGGCAAGACACTGAACCCTGACTTAGGCTCCCAAGTAGGACTGACAGAACCTGAGAAAGCCACTGGTGTATGTGTTTGTGAATGTGAAGCTAATGTAAAGAGCTTTGAACCATGAAGGTGGAACAGAACTATAGAAGTGAAGAACATTTACTATTGTTGACAGAATGAAACTACATGTAGGCTCCAAAATACCATCATGACCACCTTGAATACCCTCTGTGATTGTGTTCAGGTGGACTCACTTTGGTTTCGGCAGTGGTTCTGGTTCTTTTCTGGCTCGGCCAACCGGGTTTTTCTCCGCCTCCTCCCCCGTCACCAGGTGAAACTCTGCCTCCACTTTTCCCTGGTGGTTTCACAGAAGTCACACAAAGTCATCATTAGTCATTAGTCATCACTTCAACCACGTCAGTAGATGCTGTGAGGGTTGCCACGATTACCGTTAGCTCTCCGCCCTTGCTGAAAGGCCACCATCCTCTGGCTCTTTTCTGTTGGAAGATGGAGATCTTCTCCAATCCGTCCGTTAGCATGTCCACTTTACACAATTTAGCTGTCTTTGCTCCGCGGGGTAAACCATGGAGGTCCAACTCCACCGTACCTGCACACAAATAATAACACTGCTAATGGAGCTAATATAACTACTATATATATATATATATATATATATATATATATATATATATATATATATATATATATAAACGATAGATAGATAGATAGATAGATAGATAGATAGATAGATAGATAGATAGATAGATAGATAGATAGATAGATAGATAGATAGATAGATAGATAGATACTATTGCTAATATAACTGATATTACAAATATAAATAACATTACTAATATATAGCTACTATAGCTAACTTATATAACAAATATATCTCATATTGCTAATATAGCCACTGACGCCCAGTGCTTAGTTCTACCTAATGAATCAATCAGATTTGAAATCTATTGAGAATTCAGGGAGGAGAAGCGGCGACGCAGACGACAATGCCAACAGACGCCAACAGAAGCCAACGACGGACAAAGCGCGGTGGCAATAGCTCATAGCAACTTCATTCATATGAGCTAAAAATATGTAATAGAGATAAAATAAATATGTATGAAAAGGATTTTTTTTAAATGAAAGAAAATAAGTAAATAAATAAAATACAAAAATACAAAACAATTCCACAAAAAACTAAAGGAAATAATTAAACAAAAAAGTGGTACAAACAAACAAACAAACAAATACATTCTTCAGTGTGTGGTTGTGGAACTAACCCAGGAAGTCATCAGACGACAGTGTTTCAAAATCCCAGACCTGAAGAACCAGGACAGCAGGAAGTTTATGTTCTGTTTGATCCAGAGAGAAGATGTTGTCACGCTTCTGCACCACCAACACCTGCAAGAACAAGAAGAAGAACTGAAAATCTGGAACACTGGTGTTCTAATGCTGCTGCTTCATTTTGTTGTTTTTGTTGTCCTTCTAGTTCTATTTGTAGTTCTTCTCTAGTTGCAGTTCTTTTAGTTCTCAAAGTTCTATATTCTTCTAGTTCCAGTTCTATGTTCTTCTAGTTCTATGTATGTTCTTCTAGCTCTAGTTCTATGTTCTTCTAATTGTATGTTATTCTAGTTGTATGTTCTTCTAGCTCTAGTTCTTCTAGTTCTATGTTCTTACCTTCTCTGCAGGCAGGTAGTTAAAGGGGAAAACTAATCTCCAGTTAAAGTTTCCTTCTCCAGTCAGTGAATTATAATGAACGTCTGTTTCCTGTCGGTCGTCTTCCAAACCTTTCAACCACCTGATCACAAACAAACAATTCATTATTATTATTTATAAACATAAAATAAAACTAAGAAATGTAATAAAATATTCAAAACATCTGAAATGTACATGTTTATTCAACTGTTTCAATTAAACAACCGTAAACAGCTGTTGACAACGGGGGGGGGGGGCATGGCTCAGTTAGTAGAGTGGGTTGTTCAAATCGCCAACTCAACTGAAGGGTTGGCAGTTTGAATCCTGCTCTGCCCTAGTCAGTCTGCTGCGTCCTTGCGTAAGACACTTCACCCTGTTACGCTGCATTATGTAATAATGTAATAAATTTTGACTTTATGATGTAACAACACATCATTTTGTAATAAAAATCTTGAACACAACATGTAATAAACTTTGCAGCATTTCATAATAAGTTATTATTGCTTTCATTATCACAAACTGCTGCTGTCGGCCCTTTTTTTTATAAACAAAATGTAATAATGTGGTGCATTATGTCTTAAACCACCCACATGGATGTCTATACAATCAGTCACTTGGGCAAGACACTGAACCCTAAGTTGCTCCCAGTAGGGTCAGGCAGCGCCGGTGTCTTGGCAGCAGCCGTCTACTGGTGTATGAGTGTGTGAATGGGTTTCTGTGAAGTGCTTTGTGACCCATGTCTGTGAAAAAGCGCTATACAAATAAAGATTACTTACTTACTTACTTGTTAATGCAGTTAATGCTCCTGAGTGAGTGTCCACTGTGCTTCTACCTCTACTCTGTCTCTGTATTTGTTTACAATAGAACTAGCCTCCAATATGGCGGCCATATATCTCAACCATATCACAGCATGCATCGGCCGAGCCCTATTGTAAGAACAACAAATCGTGCCATTTTTAAAATCCATCTGCGTTGGAAAAGAAGAGAAGATGTCTGGCAATAGAGTTTGGAGTAGTGATGAGGTACAAGTTTTATTTTACATTATTGGAGTTGGACAGGGCTGTTCGCAATGAAAAAGTGTTCCAGGTGGTTTTGGCTAAAATGTAAAAGAGGGGTGTCATGAATCCTGAATCAGGTGTCATGTTTTTGTCTAGCTTGTGCATGTTTTTGGACTTTTTCTGTCATTACTGGTGTTTTGGGCATTTATTTTGTTATGTGGGTTCATGTCCACCTTTCCTGCTTTGCTTCCTGTCCTGTTTGCCCCGCCTCATTTAATTTTGCCTCATATGTTTCACCTGTCAGATGGCTTATTTATACCCCTCTTGTGTGATTATTTGGTGCTTTCATGTGATTTATGAGTGTTTTCCCTGTATCTATGGTTTTCTCGGTATCAGATTTTCTCTTTCTGGTTTTTGGGATTTCGGTCTTTGCTTGCCCCTTTTCTATCATTGTGTGGATTTGTTGTGTACTGATCTTAAGCCTGTTTTGGACCCAGAGTTTTCCTTGCCCTTCTTGGTGCCTCATCAGATCTCGGACCTCAGACCCTCGGCGTGACCCTGCTATGGACATTGGTAACGGTGTATTTTGGATTCCCCTTTTTGTTGTTTGAAAAATCATCAGGTGTGAAAAATGACATAATTTCACCTTATTGGTACTGTAAGTGAGTAGCATAATTATAGAAACATACAACAGCACACACCACTGATCCACTCAGACCTGTTGAGTTGTGGTTGTCTTTCTTAAATTCCTGCAAGAGTGTCAGCTTTGTGTTTTTGTACTGAATAACTAAATCAAGACTTGATTTGTGTTATATTTCAATAAAGGTAGTGTGCCTTGTGATGTTTCTAATGCAAAATATGTGCTGTGGCTCAAAAAGGTTGGAAAAACTGCTTTAGACAATGGAAATGAAAGCTGTCCAGAAGGGACCCGTACCGTACCGTACCCGACCAGACCTGACCTGTACGTCCCGTACTGCATAGTGGTAACATGGCTTTAAAAGCCTTTAATTTTCTCAAAAAATTAAACTGCGTCTTATGTATGGATTAATTCTGGTTGTGCTTAGTCATATTATTTTGTTAAAAGCAGGCAAAGGGCGCCCTCTAGTGGTCAGATTAAGTGCACTAATGTGTGGTTTGTACTTCCGCTTTTCCTTTAGCAGTTCACATCTAAGAAGAAGGAACTGAATACACATTTTTTTCTTTCCGTTTGTATGGACAGGAAAACATAAACCTGTATGTATTCTATGTTCAGTTATTGTGAAAATTAACAGCAAAAATGTTTCTGATGTGAACATTTGTTGTTGGATATAAAGACAATAGAATTCATAAATTAACCAGCAAAAGCTAATTGATAGCATGTCTATGGAATTTCCCATTCAATTTAGCATTGAGTTAGGGATTTATTTATTTTCATTTTAATGACGTGTAAATGTGTTAAAACAATGAATGTAACTGAGACATATTCTGTATGTTTGCAGTTTTACACTGAGTCAAGTGTGGAACAAAGGTCTGGCGTCCGGCCTTATTGATCTGTCAAGCTAACGGCTACACACACAGGGAGGAGCAGAATACTGTACATACCATAATATTTGTTGCATACATTAATGATGTAATATTATACTATGTATAGTAAGTATATTATATAATATTATAGTGTGTATAAGAACTGAACTGAAAAAGTCAGTGTATTGTGTTGTATTTTACGTGTTACAACTGAATAATTTTGTGCATACGCTATCGTTTGATTTAGCACAGTAAGAGTGTGTTTAGTTACGTGTTGCAACTCAACAGTGTTGGCAGTTATTGTGAACACATTCATTAACGTTTGAACAAAGTTGAGAATTATTGTGAAGGTGTTTAATAAAGTTTGACTGACGTATCTGAGTGTTTTGTTTCACTTAATGCACCTCATAGTGCAGAAAATATGGTGACCCTAACACTAACGAGCTCGGACTTTTTACTGGATATTGGCTTTGTGATGTAAATAATCTTTTAAATACATACTGTTTTGAGAAAACCGTTTTATTTTAGTGTTCCAGCAAACTGGCTGGACTAGTTTCCTTTTGACCAAAACTGGGCTCACAGGGTTAGGGTTAGTGCTGCTGACAGGGGTGAAATACAGGTTCATATCCAAAATCCCTTCAAGTGTTTACTGTTTAGTTTTTACCCTTTGACATAAATGTCACTGGACTGTTGTCCCGTCAGGAAGCTCGTGTCCTCCAAAACCACGTCCTCTGTGTTCCAGATAATGATCCGCAGCTCGTACCTGCACAGTTCGCATTTTCACGTAAAAGTCGGAACGTTGAATAACATTATATAAAAATGTTCATTGTGGAAGGAATCGAACACGTACCCTTTAGGTTTACGAGGTGAAATGTCCACAGCAGGACCAGGATGAGGAAGGTCTGTGGGAAACATGTCCACCCACATCTGGACCTGACCCTGTGGACAAAAAGAACAGTTGAAAAGAACTGCTAAAAAGAATCGTTAAAAGAACAGCTAAAAAATAAATAAATAAAAAGAACCCTTCAAATAACCATTATAAAGAACCACTAAAAGAACAGTTAAAGAGAACAGTTAAGAAAACACTTTAAAAAAGGTCAAAATCTAATTTTGGATCTAACTGTTGAATTCTTCATCTTACAGCAGTGATGTGTGGGCTGACGTGAAGTGAGTGTGTGCCCTGCAGTCACCCGTGGTCATCCACAGAAAAGTCTTTTCAATAATATTTGGGTTGCGTCAGTTGGGTCATTTGTCGGTTGGGATAAACATTAAAATAACCTGGTAAATCATAATTTAAATATTAGGTAAGATTTTCTATTATTGATACAAACACTTTTTGACTGGGGGTGCAGTGGCTAGCAAGAAGGACCCTGGTTTGAATCCTTTCTGTATGGAGTTTACATGTTCTCCTCACGCCTGTGTGGGTTTTCTCCAGGTACTCCAGTTTCCTGCCACCATCCAAACACATGCACTGATAGGGTAACACGTAGGGGCTCAGTCAGTAGAGTGCGTCGCCCAATGACCGAGAGGTTGGCGGTTCGCATCCCAGCTCTGGCTGTCCACATGTCGAAGTGTCCTTGGGCAAGACACTGAACCCAGTAAGACTGACCTTAGACCTTAGAAACCTACTGGTGTATGTGTGTGTGTGAATGGGTGAATGTGAGGCTAATGTAAAGCGCTTTGAACACCATGAAGGTGGAAAAGAACTATATAAGTGCAGTCCATTTACCATTTAACTGGTTAATCTAAATTGCCCATAGAAGTGATTGTTTGTCGGTAAATGTTCAGCCCTGAGATGAACTGGTGACTCATACAGGGTGTACCCCGCCTTCACACATTGTAGCTGGATTAGGCCCCCAGTGACCCCATGTGACCCTAGTGAGGGTAAAGCAGGTTCAGATGACGAGACAAGACTTTATTAATTGAATTTCTGTGAAGGTGACGTACAACGTGGTCAGTATCCTACGGTATGGAGGGAGCAAGGGTGGTCTGTGAACACCTCTGAGCTACTGAAGAAGACACAGCAGAGACTGCACTTCCTGAGGGTGCTCAGGAAGAACAACATCGCCCAGAGACTACTGGTGTCCTTCTACAGGTGCGCCATCGAGAGCACCCTGGTGTATTGTCTGTGCGTTTGGTACACCAGCTGCACGGTGCCTCAGAGGACGTCACTGCAGCGGATCATAAACACGGCCCAAAACATCACTGGCTGCCCTCTCCCCGCACTGGAAGAACTGCACCATTCCCGCTGTCTCCGAAAGGCAGGAAAAATAACCAAGGACACCTCTCACCCTGGACACCATTTGTTGAATCTGTTACCGTCAGGCAGGCGGTACAGGTCAATCACTGCCAGAACAAACCGGCTCAGGGACAGCTTTTACCCAACGGTAGTTAGGGCTCTAAACAAGGGGTCCTGAACAAATTCACAACTACCCCATTCACGCACCTTGTACATATAGATATATATATTTATTTTTTACATACATATTGTATTTTTCTTTTAATTCAATTTTATTGACTGTTTGCACTGTCTGGAGGGATTTTTGCAATTTTGTTGCACTTGTTGCAATGACAAATAAAGTTCTATTCTATTCTAAATAAAGTTGGGAGGGTGTGGAAGAAACATACAAACAAAAAAGTAAGGTTTGGGACACATTCGATGAGATTTTCAAAGATGATGAGCAGCTCCCAGTGTTTTTGATTCCTCAGAAACCGGGTTCAAATGTCTCTTTGGGTGTTACAGGTTGTCCACCCCTGGTTTAGATGCTGTTCGTTGATCACTTTTGATATTAACTTACAAACAGTGGCATTGGATTTTAACACAGTAATAAATGCAGGTATGTGTGTAAGGTCATGTGATGTTCATAAAGACCATTGACTATTTTTTAAAAATACGGGTTGAGAAGCGGGTCGGGTACGTCCTTTTCAAATATATTGCGGTCCAAGTTGCAGGTTAAGGTTAGTTAAAAAAACAGTCAGTTGCAGGTTTTTTATACATCACCCTGTGCAACACTGTCTTACAGACTTACAATCAGCACCAAAATGTTGGTCTTTCAATTCAGCAACATGTGTGAATAGATTTGACCTATTGTTGACCCCAGAGGTCACCAAGACAAATAGACTATAACAGAAAAACTAGTGCAGATAGACGGAGTTACTATTATTGACAGACAGGAAACCTGGCATGAGCTTTAAAATGACACCATGACCTTTGACTTTCAGTGACCTTTAAAGTCAAACTCATGGTCTCAAGTTTTGAGAGTGAATGTCCATTAAGAGATGAAACGGGTAACTCCAGGTGCTAGGCTAATACTAGGTTAGCATGGGTGGTGGTACCTGGTCCATGCCTGGTCTGGCCTTGTTGTACAGGCTCCGGGTCTCAATGTGTTCAGGGACCAGTTTACATCCAACGGCCGGGATTTCTGCCCAACGATGGAGGATCTTCAATGACAAATGTTCGTAGGACTCAACCGGTTCATCTGCAATGAAAATGAACTGTGTTAAACTATGAACTTGTACTCACACCAAAACAAATATTCAATTAAGTCATTGACTGCCAGACATATATATAAATGTGTTTTGCGTTTTTTCATGGTGGCAGTGGATCAAAGTCTTGTTCATCATATGTGTGAATTTCAGACTTCTGGCCCATGTATTTCTGTCCCAGTTGGGCAGAGAAGCTGTATTTTCAAATAAAAGGCAACCATAAATGTGTACCTTGAAGAAGATGGAGGTTGAGAGTGAGTGAGTGAGAGAGTGACAGAGAATTTGCTGAGGCGGAAGATGAAATGGAGCAGATCAAAAAAATACAAGCAGCTTAAACTAGCAGAGTTTGTCTGGCAGTGGATCTGCAAGTAAGAGTGTCACAACCATGATTCATCAGGGTGAGGCAGCAGATTCATCCACACATCTCTGGGAATCCAGCAGAGACCGTTACTCTGGGAGTGCAGGTAAACATGTTATAACACCATATTGCTGTTCGTGTGCGCATGTGTGATGGTTTGGTACATACTAAAAGTTGTGAACATCTGGAGTGAACAACCATGAATAAGGAAATACAAGGTGCTGGGTGTTTTTTGGGCCTTGAAACTTCAGTGAAAATGGCCAAAAACTCTGGTAGTATGGAGCTCTTTATTCCGAACATAGCTGGCAGTCAATGTGTTAAGCAAAATAAACCATTCACCAACATTTAAGAGGATCTATTCTGGACCACCTCACACCTTTACTGAAGATTTACTGGAAATTGGTCCAGTAGTGTTTGTGTAAAGCTCCTGACAAACAAACAAACAAAGTCAAAAACAATACCCCTCTCTCCTTTGGGGAAATGAGTCATATTGTCTTGGAAAAAAAATGGAATTGAGTAAAAACAATCTTCAAGATATTTTTGCCTAGACCATACCTGATCCAGTCCTGTTAGTGTCAGTCCTGTTATTGACACTAAAACTAACAGAACTGAGACTAACTGGACTGAAAATAACAGGGTCAATCCAGTTAAGTTTCAGTCCTGTTACTTTTAGCCCTGTTAATCCGTGTGTCTTTACCTTCATGCATAAACACAGTCCTCCCTGTAAAAACCTTTTGGGCCACAGTGATTCGTCCTGGACCGAAGTGAGGCTGAGCCAAACCATTTTCTCTGCAGCGTTTGGACAAAAGCTCTGACGGCTTCAGACAATCCCTCCACGAGTTATAACCTTCACTAGAACAAACACAACACATCTAACATAACATATGCAGGAAACTGTACTGGACACATCTGGTCCTTTTCTAAAAACAACCAGTTAGTGTTTGAGCAGGAACTGAAAAACTGACCAAACATGAACTGAAGAAAAAAACCAAAGGACATTTTTGACTCTGTTTTTAGTATTTATACTGACAGTTTTTAGTGTTTGATGACTGTTTCTTACAAACTTTCTGACAGGCTGTTTGTCACAGGCGGTTTCTTACAGGCTGTATTCAGTAGGCAGACCACAGGTAGCTCGGTGGCGGCTGTAGAAGCGGTTCTCCAGATCGATGCGAGTTTCTCCGATCAGATCGTCTCCTCCCACCAGGTCATAGTCGTAGATCAACACTGACAGAAGGGACTCCTGAGGAAACTGAGCCTGGAACTCAAATGACCTAGAGGAGGAGGAGGAAGAAGAGGAGGAGGAGCAGAAGGAAAAGGAGCAGGAAGAG
The DNA here is from genome assembly GCA_020466265.1 of Siphamia tubifer. Taxonomy (NCBI): domain Eukaryota; kingdom Metazoa; phylum Chordata; class Actinopteri; order Kurtiformes; family Apogonidae; genus Siphamia; species Siphamia tubifer. Next base: position 6,325,994 of record CM035803.1, read on the forward strand.
GAAAAAGTGGAGTAGGAATAAACGGTGGAGGAAAAGGAGGAGGAGGAATAGGACCAGGAGGAGGAGGAGGAAGAAGAGGAGGAGCACAAGGAGGCGGAGGAGGAAAAGAAGGAGGAAGAATAGGACCGGGAGGAAGGCAAGAGGAGGAGGAGGAGGAGTAGGATGAGGAGCAGAGGGAGGAGGAAGAAGTGGAGGAGGAAGAAGTGGAGGAGGAGGAGGAGGAGGAGGAGGAGGAGGAGGAGGAGGAGGAGGAGGAATAGGTAGAAAGAAGAAGAGGAGCAGGAAGAGGAGGAAAACAGAGAAAGTATTGTCTGGTGTTTGCATCTCAGTTGACTCCGCCCCCTCTGTGTGTGTCAGTGTGTGATTGGTTGTTCACCTTCCGAACACAGGGTTCAGTTGTTTGGGGACATAATTGTCTCGGTCTTTGATTTCTTTCTTTCCCAGACGGAGGACGATGTAAGGGTCGGCTTTACCGTCTGGGTCAGCTGGGTGAAGGTTGAGCGCCTAGCAAACAGCAAACAAACAATAAACAACAACATCAAACAGTAAACATCAACATACAATAACAAACAGTAAACAAACAATAAACAACAACAATAACAAACAACAACAAACAGTAAATAACATCAAACAATAACAAACTGCAAAAAACAATAAACAATAATACATAATAAACAATAACAAACAACACCAAACCATCACAAAGAATAAACAACAATAAACACTAAACAACAATGAACAATAACAAACAGTAAACAATAAGAAACAACAAACATAAACAACAATAAACCATAAAAACAACAACAAACAATAGCAAGCTATTGGGGAACTCAGAGACACTATGTAGATTCGTATGATCCCTGGGGAGGGCCTGTTGGGGGGGACCTCACAGACACTATGTAGACCTGTATGAGCACTGGGGTGGGCTTGTTGGGGGGGACTCACAGACACTACGTAGACTCGTATGAGCACTGGGGTGGGCTTGTTGGGTGGGATCCCTCTGCTCACTCGACACTCTCCAGGGTGGGGCTCATCCTCCCAGTCCTCAGCCTCGTCCTCTGATGCTTTATACAAACAAAAACGACCCTGGAAAGAAACAACAGGAAGAGCCTGTCAGATATGTCTGCAGGGCCGTTCACACACTCTATTGGAGTTCTGGGCCACAAGCCCCTGGGGCCCCCACCCCACATCTGCTTTGTTTTGAGGTTTCGGGGTTTTGTTTTGTTTTTTACACTATTTTGACATTTCAGATGAAAAGTGAAAAACTAGATGAGTGACGACTGATCCAACAGAAGAACCAGAGGTGGCAGGGCTAAACACATGAACCTGAAACAACAGGTTCAGAGGGGGCAGGGCTAAACACATGAACCTGAAACAACAGGTTCAGAGGGGGCAGGGCTAAACAGTTGAGTGCTCGTGTTAACATTAACCTCGTGCTGACATTAGCCTAGTGTTAGCTTTAGCCTTATGTTTGCAGAATAACAGGGTAATGTATGCTTCAGGTTAATGTATTTTAATAAGGAAATGCTTCAGTGAAAAGAAAACTGTTAAAACACTTTGTGTTCAGTCGAGTGTAAACATTGTGGTGCGTCTCACCTTGAATTAAATGTAATGAAATCTAATTAATGTATTTTTCCCCAACATTTTTATTTTATTTTTTGGAATACTGCCCTGCAATGCAATAGTCAATTGTCAGTATTTATCATTACACAGGAACAAATTACTTCGAATCCTCGAGATAGTCCACATGGTGGTGCGCATCGTAGCTTCTGATGCGCTCTCCCGTGGCACTTGTGCTCTCCCGGTTGCCACAGTGTGTCTCTTCTGCTGTGCTAATTTCTGTTTGGCCCTTCTACAGACATCATTGAACCGTTTTTTACACTGGGCAACAGTTCTCAGTGTATCAGGGCAAACTTCATTAATGATATTTGTGACTTCCTCCTCCTCCTCCCAGGCTACTTTTGCTTCATCAGCCCATGGAGGTCTGCTCGCAGTTCCGTATATTCAGGAACTGCAGGCTTGGACCTACCGGACCAAAACATCAGTCTCCTCCTGGGAGAAGTTTGGGGGTCTGACTGTAGCGTCCATGGCAAAATGATGAAACTTGCAGTGTGCCTCACTGCAGTGCATTTAAGGATGAGGAGAGGCACTAATATGATTGTGCCTAGTGCATATTAACCAAACTTGCAGAACAGCCTTCTTTCACCTGCGCAACATAGCCAAAATTAGGAATATTTGTCATATCCCTTCTCACTGTCTTTTTCCCTTCTGCTACCTGTCACCTTTCACCTTAATTATTTCACCTGGTCCTCACACACCTGTCCTCATCACTTCTCCCTATTTAAGTCCTTTCCTTTGCTTTCTCCTTTGTCAGTTCACCCCATATGCTAACCTCTTCAGAACCCCCGTCTCCTCCCTGACGGTACCCACCGGATCGTGGTCCCCTTTTGGGATATTGGACTATTTAATTTAATAAGTGAGTTTGTTTGTATGACTTATGGTCTATTCTCATTTCTGGACGTTTGAGCTCAGAATAAAAGAGCCTTGTTTGAAGTCTGATGTCTGTATTTTGGGTCCTCCTTACTACGCCGCGTAACAATATTCTGTCTAAAACGACTGCAGAAAAATTAATTCATGCATTTGTTACATCACGATTAGATTATTGTAAATCCTTACTTGTAGCGTGTCCTAAATATTCCCTAAAAAGCTTCAACTGGTTCAAAATGCAGCAGCAAGATTATTAACAGGATCAAATAGAAGAGAACACATCACCCCTGTGCTCCACACCCTTCACTGGCTACCAGTTGAGTCTAGAATTGAATTTAAAATCCTTCTCCTTACATATAAAACCATTAATGGTATGGGCCCCTCTTATCTTAAAGATGATCTGGTTCCGTACCAACCCAATAGAACCCTTCGTTCTCAGAATGCAGGTTTATTGAAAGTTCCTAGGGTTTCTAAAAGTACAGTAGGAGCTAGAGCCTTTAGTTACCATGGTAACTGTCTTATGGAATCAGCTTCCCTTTAATATTAAAGACGCCGACACAGTCTCTACATTTAAAATTAGGCTGAAAACATTCCTGTTTGAGAAAGCCTATGGTCAGGTTAGTTAAAAATTATGTGACTCATACATCATGTATACATGATGTATGAGTCACAGTTCAGTCTAGGCTGCACTAGGAGTTAGAATGCTGGGGGAAGTACAGACACTGAGTTCTTTCCTCTCTTTCTCTCCCTCACACCTGTTTCTGTCATTTTATAACCTATCTTTCATACCAAGTCTGTTCATGACTAGTCACCTGGTGTCCCCTTTCCCCCCTCCCCCCCCTGGGGGGAGTGGTGGCTCTCCTGACAGTGTCTGCACGGGAGCCATGGACGACAGGATCTGCAGTATCTCGCCTGTGCCGACTTGTGACCCCGGATCACCGCCCCTGCCTGTCTGGACCAGCCCCCCTTCCTGCATTTATACATGGACGTTCATCTATAGTCTGTCCGTCCATGGGAGTGGATCTGTAATTCAATGTGGTTCTCCTCAAGATTTCTTCTTTTTCCCACTGGGTTTTGAAGTTTTTTCTTGCCGAGAAGGAGGGTCTAAGGACAGGGGATGCCTGGGACTTGTCATGTATTTCTGTAGTTGATTGTGTTTTTGTAAAGCCCTCTGAGATGACTTTGTTGTGATTTAGGGTTTTATAAAAAAAATTGAATTGAAAATTGAATTGGTAGAGATCTGAATTGGCTGTGTTAAATCCATTGCCCACCCTTTCTCCTCCCTCATTCCCACTTACACCAGTGGGAGGAATGGAGACGGAAAGGGGGAGAACTTGCACCAGTGTGCGCTGTGGCCAAAACTTGCAAAATTCATCTGGACACACCCCGTTGGTGTGGCGCACCTGGTCTGTGCTTTGACTGCACCAGGTCTGCGAAACTAGAGCCCACAGTTTCAGACAGTTTCAGTTTCAGACACAGGTTCAGTTTCAGACACAGGTTCAGTTTCAGACACAGGTTCAGTTTCAGACACAGGTTCAGTTTCAGACTGCTCAGTTAAGTGAACTTAAGTTAAGGTAAAGTGTCTCACCTTAAACTTCCCCACAAACCGCTCTTCTTCATTGTTTCCTTCTTGGTCGTTGTTTTTTCCTCGGTATAATTCAAACGTTTTCACCCACTCGTCAAACGAACCGAACTCTGTTTCCAACTCATGTTTGTACAACTGCACAAACAAACAAATACATAAACAAACACAAACAAACACATCTAACATTCACATTTTTACAACTGCATTTAAATATATATATTTGTCTGCATTTGACTATTTTTTGTTCATTTTGTGACTGAAGATGCTTCATGTTTCTTGTTAGTAAACACTTGTTTTTAAACAAACAGTTGTTTATAACCTGTAGTGTTAGTAAACAGTTGATTATAAATAAACAGTTGTTTATAACCTGTAGTGTTAGTAAACAGTTGATTATAAATAAACAGTTGTTTATAACCTGTAGTGTTGCCAGGTTTCTCAGATTTACTCCAGTCACAGATTTTTCTTTCAATTTCTTATCTCCCAGAGTTTGAGCTGAAAAAAATAACAATTAATATTTATTATTTACAGTGTTTTATTGTTCAGAGGCAGCTTAGTACCACACCCACATGGTAGTACCACACCCACACTTTAGCAACACTCCCACAGTTAAATACCACACCCACAGCTTAGTGCCACAGCTTATGCCACACCCACAGTTTAGTACCACAGCTTAGTTCCACACCTTGGTGCCACACCCACTGCTTAGTTCCACACCCACAGCTTAGTGCCACACCCACATCTTAGTACCACACCTTGGTGCCACACCCACAGCTTAGTACCACACCCACATATTATACCCACGCCCCCTTCTCTTTACCCAAAGACTCTATTCCGTCGCCGAGCAGAGTTTGGTACGAAGAAACTGAAATAAACACAAACTATGGTGTAAGATAGTTGTCAATAGATGTGTATACACAGATTAGATACCCATATGTATTTGTCAAAGATTACAAATATGACTTAAAAAATTACGCTCAGGTCATGCGACCAATTACTGTTGGACATAAAAAAATCTAACCGGAAGTTCAGAAGGGAAAGAGCCTTTTCTGTTGCTGCACCGAGCCTGTGGAATAAGCTGCCTTTACATGTCAGACAGGCACCTACACTGTCCAATTTTAAAACACATTTTTACTCTCTGACCTTTGACTCAGCGGCTCATTGATTTTAGTTATTTTATTGTATGATAATATTATTATTTTTTTAATCTATGTAGTTTTAACACTTTTTATTGTATTTTTAGATTTATTTTATTGCCTTGTTCTCCTTCTCTGTTTTGTGTTTTATGCCTTGTACTGTGCAGCGCTTTGTGTCATCTGTGTCTGTTTTAAAGCGCTTTCATGAATAAAGATGGTATGGTTTTAATATTTATTTATTGTTTGTTATTAATTACTTTTTTAAACTTGTTTTAACCTTTTATTATTATTATTATTATTATTATTATTATTATTATTATTATTATTATTATTATTATTATTATTATTATTATTATTATTATTAAGGATATAGGGTTATAAAGTATTTATGTAGTGTATTTTTATGTTGTGAAATTTTCCTTTTTTGTATTTCCTTTTATGTATTTTTCTTTTGCGTCTTATCTTTTTTCAACCATTATTTTATTAAAGCTGTGTGTGTCTGTTCTGTGTATATGTGTGTATTTTGTTTTATTTTTGTATTGTATTTATTTTGTTATTATTGTCATGATTCCAATCTCTAGCGTCATGTTTTTGTCTATTTTTTTCGTGTGTTTTCCTGTTTCTTCTGTCATTGTTGGTGTTTGGGGCTTTTATTTTGTCATCTTGGTTCTTCTTCAGGCTGTCCTGTTTTACTTCCTGTCACCGGTGTTTCTCCTCCCTGTTAATTTCCCCCATGTGTTTCACCCGTGTCTCCCTCTATATAAATCTCATGTGTCCTCTGTGTCAGTGCGAGTTTGTCTGCATCAAATGAGTGTTCTTTATATTGTTTCATGTCTACCTGGTTTTGGAAGGGTTTTGCTTCTCTGGATCTTGGTTTTTGTCTACCCCCTATCGGTCGCTGTTATGTGGAATTCATGTTGTCTGATATTTCGCCTGTCCCTGATCACCAGTTCGTCTGACCCCTACCAGTACATCAGTCACCCTCGGAACCTTGGTCTGACTTCTCTGCACACTGGTAACCATTTTTGGCTTCTTCTTTTGCTTACATCTGTGTTTGACCCCTGCTTTTGACTTGTCTCCCAGTTGCTGCGTTCCATGGTGATTTGTTTTTCCAGACAAACAACGGATCATGATATAGTTCAATATTTATTGATATCATGTTTATTAATAAATACTGTGAAAACGTATCTGAGTCTTGAGTTTAGATCCAATAGTTTCCTGGTAGTATGTCAATTATTATTGTATTTTATTTTGATATCATTATTACCTGCACCAAGGAGGTGTTACATTTGGGTCTGTTTGTCTGTCAGCAGGATTATGCAAAAATTTCGAATTTTGATGAAAATTTCAGTAATGACAGATGACGGGTCAAGGAAGAACTTTTGAGCAACAAAGGTCAAGGTCACACTAAAGGTCAACATCTAAAACACATCAGTGGTAATATCTCAGGATTCAGACAAGATAGAATCTGGTGTGCGGGGGCTCATTCATATGGTCCCACCTTCAGACATCAGATGGGTCAATGACTCCATCATGTCACATTTTGATGTCATATGACGCCATATCAACCTTTGGCGGAGAACTGCTCTCTGTGACTGCCTTGTTTCAACATATTTCTTCAATTTTGTCCAGTTGAAAGTTTTGTTCATGTTACTCATTATTTTGTTGATTTATTGGACATGTTGATTCTTTTTACTCATTAATGTGACTGTTTGTAATCTGACTGCCTTGTATTTATTTTGTAAACATGCCTGTGTGTGTGTGATCTTACTGTTTTGGAAAACAGGGGCAAGCTGTGACCCCTCCTTCTGTCTGTTCTGGAAAACAAACAGGATGTTTTGCACATGCTCAGTAGATGCTCATTAGCTTTGCACATGCTCAGTAGAGGCTCATGTCATTACCTGCTTTTCCACAGATGCGTAATATTTTGACCACCAGTCGATGACGCTTTCGGCCGATTCGTCAGCGATTGTCCTCCGCCTGCGTTTGGTTGACCGTCCGCGGCTGCTCCGCCCCAATGTGTCCTGGACAAACAACAAACAATAACGACAGTAAACAAAAAAAACCCTAAAGAGTCAACAAAAACAACAAAATAATTAACGTTATAAACAAAAAACAATAGAGATAAGCTAACAGACCAAAGCTACCAAAGCTAAAACAGCTAACATAATAGAACTACCCTAAAAGAGCTAAAGTAATAGCACTAAGCTTAAGCTGACAGAGATAACCTAAGAGAACTAAGATAATAGAGTTAAGCTAATTGAGCTAAACTAGCAGAGTTAAGCTAAACTAACAGGATGGATTTTTAACTTGAACCCAGTGGTTTCCATCTTTTTCTGAAAGTGAACATTGTAGTTTTATTGTTAAAGTGAAGATTGTGGTTGTATCATTAAAGCGAATGTCGAGTTTTTAACATTTTTTGTTCTCACCTTTTTCTTCTTGGCCTCTCGCTTCTTAGTGGGCCGAGCCAGAGGCAAAGGCTCGTCCTCCACTGTGATCAAAATGGAGGAATGTCCAGCTGAAGAACCAGGTTCCCCTTCCAGGTGGGATGGGCCTACGTGAATGGAGACCATCGACCAATCACAACACAGAAGGATCAGATTTGGAAATTAATCAAACCACATTTATTTAGATTTATTAGGTCTGTCACATGATTACATTGTAGTCAGATTAATCACAGTTGCATTGGAATAATTTACATTAATCATCATTAAATATTCATTTTTAATTTATATTAATTGTTTTGTTTTTCATGGACAAAATGGTGCACTGAACAGGTTTGTTGTAAGCTAGGTCACGCATTAGCCTAGTACCATCATTAGCCTAAAGCTAGCATGAGCCTAGTGCTATCATTTGCCTTGTGCTAACATTAGCCTAGTGCTGGCATTACCGAAGTTCTAGCTTGGGTGGCTGTGGCTCAGTTATTAGAGCAGGTCATCCAATGATTAAAGGGTTGGCGGTTCGTGTCCCGGCTCTGGGTGTCCTTGGCCAAGACGCTGAACCCTGGCTTTGAGCACCATGAAGGTGGAAAAGTGCTATGTAAGTGCAGTCCATTTACCATTCTATATTTAGCCTAGAGCTGACATTAGCATGGTGTTATCATTAGCTTAGTGCTAGTGTTAGTCTAGTGCTAACATTAGCTTATTGCTGGTATTTGCCAAGTGCTAACCTTAGCCTACTGCTGAGTTTAGCCTAGTGCTGGCATTAACCAAGTGCTAACATTAGCCTAGTCCTAACCTTAGCCTAATAGTGGCATTAGCCCAGTGCTAACATTATCCCAGTGCTAACCTTAGCCTAGTACTAAAATTTTAATGACCTTTCAGGTTTTGTTTGAGGATATTTCGACCTCAGTGATGAAAACACAAATGAAAAGGATACTATGTGACCGTGCTGTCTCAAAGTACAAAGAGTTAATTCAGCCACTATTTACGTCTTTGTCACGTGATTATGTAAAGGACACATTTAGTCCCAGTATAAGTGATGAGTTAGTCGATAGTACCATGCTCACACTACAAACTACGTTAGATATAGTTGCCCCCCTTAAGTTAAAAACTACTAAGATTAGATTAACCTCCCCATGGTACAACGCTGACACTCGCTCCTTTAAACAAGCAACACGTAAATTAGAGAGGCAATGGAAGATTCTTTCGATGCCTGGAAAAATAGCTTAATAAAGTATAAGCTAGCTTTGCGTACAGCCAAAACTAGATATTACTCATCCATAATAGAAGAAAACAAGAATAATCCTAGATTCCTGTTCAGTACTGTAGCCAGACTGACAAACAGCCACACCTCCGTGGAACCAGTTATTCCATCCACGCTCCATTCTGATGATTTCCTGCAGTTCTTTAACAATAAAATATCAACTATTAGAGATAAAATAGATAAACTACTCCCAAATATTAGATCAGAAAAAGCAGCGGTTTCAAACCGAGGACTTTTAATAAATCCCTATGTGACACTAAATAATTTCACCACTGTAGACCAAACTGATGTCATTTCTATTATCATGTCTTCCAAATCAGCCACCTGCCTCTTAGATCCAATTACAACAAAACTCTTTAAAGAGATTCTGCGCCTAATTATTAGCACTGTCCTAAATATAATTAACACTTCATTAATTACTGGATATGTGCCGCAGTCATTTAAATATGCTGTTATTAAACCAATTCTGAAAAAGCCTACCCTAGATCCTGACATTCTAGCCAATTTTAGGCCTATATCCAATTTGCTCTTCCTGTCAAAAGCTTTAGAACGAGTAATAGTTAAACAGCTGTGCCAATACCTGCACGATAATAGTTTATTTGAACAGTTTCTAGCCTGTCCGTCCATGGGAGTGGATCTCTCCTTCAATATGATTTCTTCTTTTTCCCACTGGGTTTTGAAGTGTTTTCTTGCAGAGAAGGAGGGTCTAAGGACAGGGGATGCTTGGGACTTTTCATATATCTCTGTAGTTGATTGTGTTTCTGTAAAGCCCGGTGAGATGACTTTGTTGTGATTTGGGGCTTTATGAATAAAATTGAATTGAATAAAATTGAATTATCCCAGTGCTAACATTAGCCTAGTGCTAGCATTACCCTAGTGGGAGTATGGCTACCCGAGCTGCACCACTTATATGCATTATGGTCAGCTGTCATGGCCGGTAAAGTACGGTGGGTACGTTTAGACCAAATTTTAGCCAATTTAAAAAAAAAATAATGAAACTTTATTGACAACATAGACGTTTACAATCGTGGGTGTGTGTCAGTGATCACAGTCTGGT
>CM035803.1:6340960-6488460 GCA_020466265.1 Siphamia tubifer
AAAACAAATACATCACAACCAAGTAAAGACAAACTCCTGTAAACATAAACAGGTAAAGACAAACATCTGTAAACATAAACAGGTAAACATCAACATGTAATGACAAACATCTGTAAACATCAACAGGTAAACACAAACATCTGTAAGCATAAACAGGTAAACACAACCATCTGTAAACATAAACAGAAAACACAAACATCTGTAAACATCAACCAGTAAAGACAACCATCTGTAAACATAAACAGGTAAACACAAACATCTGTAAACATCAACCGGTAAAGACAAACATCTGTAAACATAAACAGGTAAACACAAACATCTGTAAACATCAACCGGTAAAGACAAACATCTGTAAACATAAACAGGTAAACACAAACATCTGTAAACATCAACCGGTAAAGACAAACATCTGTAAACATAAACAGGTAAACACAAACATCTGTAAACATCAACCGGTAAAGACAAACATCTGTAAAAAATAAACAGGTAAACACAATAGCTTTCATTAATGTGTAAATGTCTCTGGTCATTTGATGGTAATAATGATCAAACCCAGCTGGTAATTCTGTAGTTAGAGTCACTAGGTCATTTTCCAGCTCTGACATCATAACATTTGCTTTAAATGACTAAACTTGTTCCAGTGTACTTACAGGCACATAATATATTTTTATCATCTTACTTCTGCACTGACTAGATTTGGTCTCTTTCTTGGTAAAAATAAATCCTGGACTCATCATTTCAGTAACTAAAAATAATTCTCATTTTATTATCCTTTAAATGACAGCTGTTGGCATCATTATTACCTGGAAAGTACATGGAAATTACCTGTAATAAGTGGTTATAAAGGCATTATTACCATGAACTTAACTTAAAATGACAATAGAATTACCACCTTAGTGATCCGTAATGTAAAGTGTTAGCAAATAATTTTTGTGGAATCAGTGTCTGAAGCCATAACCAGCATGGGAAGGAATGACAGTGAAAATAGAGGGAGGTCCAGACATGTTGTAAATGGTAAATGTTCTGCACTTATATAGTTCTTTTCCACCTTCATGGTTCTCAAAGCGCTTTTCTAAGGTTCTGTCAGTTCTACTAAGTCAGGGTTCAGTGTCTTTGCCCAAGGACACTTAGACATGTGGACAGACAGAGCCAGGACGTGAACCACCGACCTTTCAGTCACAGGCCAACCTGCTCTACCAACTGAGCCACAGCTGCTCCACTTGTTAAAGCGTGTCATTGGCTGGATAAGGGTTCCACCATGGATACGTCAGAGCCCATGTTTATTTTAACATTTCCAGGAATCCCCCCAAAAAAGGATATGTGGCCATAATGGATGGCCATGGCTCAGTTGGTAGAGCGAGTGTCGCAATGCATGTAGTGAGAGTAAGAATGTGCGTGGTGAGTGTCAGAAAGCACATGGTGAGTGTCATGTTCTGCATGGTGAATGTGAGAATGTGTGTAGTGACTGTAAGAATGTGCATAGTGAGTATTAGAATGTGTGTAGTGACTGTAAGAATGTGCATAGTGAGTATTAGAATGTGTGTAGTGACTGTAAGAATGTGCATAGTGAGTATTAGAATGTGTGTAGTGACTGTAAGAATGTGCATAGTGCGTATTATAATGTGTGTAGTGACTGTAAGAATGATGGACCATACCAGGGCGTCGTCATCATACACCTCTATAACCACCCGTGGTGGGTCCTTAAGGATGTACTGCAGGTCCCCACTCAGCAGCAGACGAATGGGCAAACATTGGTTCCAGGTGGGACTGAGGGTCTGACTGATGATCTGAAAGAAGAGGACAAACAACCGGAGAGGACAGGCGGATATATGAGGACACTGATATATGAGGACACACAGACAGGTATTGGAACTGGTATATTAATACTGGTACTCGTACTTATTTTGGCAATCTGGTACTGTTACTGGTACTAATACTGTGTACTTATACTCACATTGGTAGTATGGCTGTGGTTCAGACAGGTGACTCTGGCGAATGGGTCACTCAGACCTGAAGTGTCGGCAGCAATCAGACCACGAGCCTGATACATGTGACACCGCAACTGGAACTGGTGCTGATCTGAAAAGTACCAACAGTGAGTACTGGTACTACCAGTACATGACCTGACCATACTTACACTTCCTGCTTCTACTGACAAAAACTTGGAGACAATTTGGAGGGTACAGCTACGGTACGGACTGGTACCCTCCAAATGACAGAGCTGCCATGAGAACCATAATATGGGGTTCAGGATACAGAGGAACCACAGTATGGGGACGTGGGTGCCTTCTACAACCAAAAAACATAAACACCTGAATGTAATTATGTTAATGAAGCCTTTAAACTAGTATTGACCCGACTGGACTCGACTCAACTCAGCGTGGTCCAGATCAAATCAACTAAGTTAAACTTGACTCGACTCGCTCGCTGTCTCAGGTGTTGAAAATAACTGACAGAAGGACAGAGGTATGTGCAGAGCTTCCCTTAACCAAATGGAAACACAGGCTCAGCAGCATCTGCTGCATAAAACACCGAAATATGGCTGAAAAAAGTCACATTCGTGGCACTTGCTCAAAACTTACCATGTGTACAACATACACACACCACTGGTGTAGTGTACAGGATATGTTGCTCTTTGAAGTACTCACTCCCCACCCTGGCCACTCCCACTCTGCTCTGGCCACTCCCTCCCCATGTTTGTCAGAAAAATGTGGCAGATGTAATCGCTGCAGTGAATGTAGCGACTAAAAGTTTACATAAACTGAGGCTTTACTTGATGGTTTGTTTTTGATATGCAATGAATAAATAATTATCATTCAATCAGAATGCAGAGTGTACAGACGACAACCAATCAGGTTCAAAGAAAAATAAACAATGAGGTAAAGACTAAACAGAGAAGGGGTGGGGCTTATTCTGACCTGATCCAATTAAGTGCATTGGTGGGTTGTTGGGGTCGACACGCCCTGTGGTTGCATTGAACCCTGCAGGAAGGTCATCCAACATGTGCCTGGCATCTGGCCACGCCCCCAACCACAGGTACACGTCGATTTTTGCTTGCACAGACAAACCCGCCACACGCTTCCCTGGAGGCTAGAACACAAGTAAGAGGTTACCATGGTTACAAATTTAAATACACACGCTTCCCTGGAGCCTAGAACACAAGTGAGAGGTTACCATGGTTACAAATTTAAATACACACACTTCCCTGGAGCCAAAACACAACAAGAGTTTACTATAGTAAAAAAATTTTTTTTTTTAAAAAGGTTTTTAAACTTTCACCTTTAGGAACAGCGTTAGGATCCGCCCACAGTTGACTCCTCGAGCCTCCTGAATGGAGGAGAACAGCAGGTCTCGGGCTCGGACTCGGGCGTAGGCTACCCGTTTGTTGTTACTTAGCAACCAAATGAACACATCTGGGACCGTGTGCTGAGGCTGTGGAAGCAGGACCAAGAGTTAACCAATGAGGTGTTAGGATGAGTTCTGACCACACCCCAACTGTACGTAAGGATGAAAGAAAATAAATAAATGAAATAAAAGACTATCTATCTATCTATCTATCTATCTATCTATCTATCTATCTATCTATCTATCTATCTATCTATCTATCTATCTATCTATCTATCTATCTATCTATCTATCTATTTATTTATTTATTTATTCATTATTATTATTTTTTTAGGCTGAGGTCTGACCACACCCCCAACTGTCTGACCACAGCCTCAATTGTACATAAGGATGAAAGAAAATACATAAATAAATACAACAAAAACATAAACATTTGAAATAAAATAAATTATATAAATACATTTTAAAAATACTGAAAATATTTTTTTTAAAAGGATGAGGTCTGACCACACTCTTAACCACACCCCTCCTTTTCTGACCACACCCCTTATTGTATGATGTCATACCTCCACCACTAGAAAACGCAGTTTCTTAATGAGTTTGTTTGTGTCCTGTAACATTTCCTTCACTCCGCCACTCTTCCTCTTCCTTTCAGTCACAGAATGAGCTTCCACCAACATACTGTCCTGAAAACAAAACAGGGATGAAAGTCAGATTTTAGCAACACTTCCTGTTTGTTCTTCTCACAACTTTCTCTTTTTCTGTCTTCACTTCCTGATTATTTTTCCTCACCGCTTCCTATTTATTTTTTTCTCTGCAGTTTCTATTCACATTTGTGTCTCCACCTTCTGTTTGTTTTCTGTGGCTCAGTTGGTAGAGTGGGTCGCCCAATGACCGAGAGGTTGGCGGTTCGCGTCCCAGCTCTGGCTGTCCACACGTTGAAGTGTCCTTGGGCAAGACACTGGACCTTGACTTAGGCCTCCAGTAGGACTGACCTTTGACCTTAGAAACCTACTGGTGTATGAGTGTGTGTGTGAATGGGTGAATGTGAGGCTAATGTAAAGCGCTTTGAACCATGAAGGTGGAAAAGAACTATATAAGTGCAGACCATTTTACCATTTCCTGTTTTTCTCTCTCTCCACTTCCTGTTTGTTTTTCCCTACTTGTTTGTTTTGTCACCACTTTCTGTTTGTGTTTTCCCCACTTCCTGTTTATTTTTTTCTCCCTTATTCCTGTTTTTTTCTCTCCACTTCCTGTTACTTTTTCTCCCCCCATTTCCTGTTTGTTTTTCTCACCAGTTCCTGTTTACACATGGTCAGTCGTTTCTTGTCCAGGTTGGTCAGGTTGGTGGTTTTATGCTCCGCCTTCAGTTTGGCTTCAGCTGTGGAGATGAACCCTCTGTGAAGACAGAAACACAGAAAAATAATCCAATCTAATCTAATGCAATTTCTTACAATATAATATGATCTAATGTTAGCATGAGATGATGTCATTACCTGGCGTCCAAACAGAATTGTCTGATGACAGTTTTCAGCAGAAGCTCCGCCCCTGGATCTGACTTGTTATGGAGGTCAGAGACTCTGGATAAACCCTCCTCCTGTAAGAAGGAGAAACATACTGAGGAGGAGGAGGAGAAGCAGGAGGGGAGGAGGAGCAGGAGGAAATGGAGCAGGAGGAGGAAGAGAAGGAGGAGAAAGAGGAAATAGAGGAAGAGGGGGAGGAGCAGGAGGAAAAGGAGGAGGAGGAAGTGCAGTAGGAAGAAGAGGAGCAGAAGGGGGAGGAAGTGGAGCAGGAGGATGAACAGTAGGAAGAGGAAGAAGCAAAGGAGGAGCAGGAAGAGGAGGAGGAGCAAGAGGAAATGGAGCAGGAGGAGAAGGAAGTGGTGCAGGAGGAGGAACATGAGGAAGAAGAGGAGAAAGAAGAGCAAGAGGAGGAAGTGGAGCAGGAAGAAGAGGAGCAGAAGGAAGAGGAGGAAGAGGGGGGAGAAGCAGGAGGAGGATATGTAGCAGGGGAAGATGAGCAGGAAGAAGATGATCGAGAGGGGGAGGAGGAAGAGAAAGAGGAAGAGAAAGAGGAGGAGTGACCTTGATTTTGACCTTTCTAAGTCACTGAAGGTCAAAGGTCATGGTGTCATTTTGAAGCTCATGCCAGGTTTCCTATCTGTCAATAATAGTAACTCAGTCTCTATCTGCATTGGTTTGTCTGTTATAGTCCATTTGACCCAGTGACCTTTGACCTCAGGGGGTCAACAATGGGTCAAATCTATTCACACAAGATGCAGTATTTTGGTGGTGTTTGGAAGTCTATTTGTAAAGCACATGCCATGTACAGGACCATTCAAGGTGCTTTACATAAAACATAGAAGAAAGTTAAGATGAAAAGATAATTAAAATAAGAGACATGAAAACATTTAAAAGACCATTAGTAATGTTTTCAGTCTGAGATAAATGAACCAACAGTTTTTGTCAGACTTCAGGTGTTCAGGTAGTTTGTTCCACATGTGAGGAGCAGAACAACTGAATGATGACCAACTTTGTTTGGTTCTGATTTTGGGAACACACAGTAAACCTGTTCCTGACCTATGACCCCAGGACTCTGGATGCTTCATATGGAACCAGCAGGTATTTGGGTCCAAGGCCATTTAGTTCTTTATAGACCAAGAGGAAGATTTAGAACTGTGACCTCTGACCCACCGGAAGAAAATGTAAGGATTTGAGGACCGGTGTGATGTGGTCCAGTTTCCTGGTACTGGTCAGGACTCTGGCAGCAGCATTTTGGATCAGCTGTAGCTGCCTGGTTGATTTTTTGTTTAGACCAGTGAAGACACCATCTTGTTTAGAGATGCTCTTCAGGTGGTCACAGGCAGAGCAGGTAATAGCTGTTAAATGGTTCAATTCCAGGTCTGAAGAGTTCAGCAAACTTATATATTGTATATTGTATATAACTGTATATAGTATATATAGTGTGTATAGTGTGTATATAGTGTGTATATAGTGTATATAGTGTGTATAGTGTGTACAGTGTGTGTCCTTACAAACAGGTGGAGGATGTTCTCCAGGTGGTTGGAGTGAAACATTCTGTAGGTTCTGTTTTCCCACTCACTGAGAACACTGATGCAGGGTTTAGACCGATCCAATGGTAAGAACATGTAGAACCTACACACACACACATACACACACATACTCGTTTCGATGACTCATGAGGACCAACTTTGTAATCATCACTTGTAGGTAAAGTAGCCATTAGGTAGTCAACATAAACATGCCTTTTTTAAAAATAATAATAATAAAATAGAAAAAAACTAATAAATAATTACAAAAATGAAAAGAAATTAAACAGTGTAAAAAACAAATTGAATAAATCAAATTAAAAATAATAATTAAAAAGAACATTATAGTAATAATAAAAAGTCAGCACATTTCCAAACCTTTCAAAAATACATGTTTCACTTTGCACCCGTTTGCCTCATGCTTTATGGGGACTTCTGAAAAAATAAAGTAATGTATTCTTCACACAAACGTATATTTTACTAGTTAGGACCAACATTTATATTTAACCTTTGTGGGGACCTGAATTTTGCTCCACATAGTATCAGAAGTCCCTGTAGTGTGGCTGTGTAAACATATCAATGTCCCCATAAAGATACAAGTACACACACACACACACACACACACTGAGAACACTGATGCAGGGTTTAGACCGATCCACTGGTAAGAACATCTAGAACCTAAACACAATACACACACACACACACACACACACACACACACACACACACACACACACACACACACACACACACACACACACACACACACACACACACACACAGTGAACGGTCATCTCTTACCTATTTCCTTCTACAATCAGCGGTTTCTCAGGGGGCGTGGTCGACTTGGACACGAGTGTCACTTCATCTCTGGACAGGAGGGGGGAGGAGGGACTCGGGGGGGCGGAGCCTGACCAGTCACCAGTGTCAGTGAAGTTGAGTCCCATCCGGCGGCTGATGCTGGGGCTGGGGTTCGGCTGAGGGGGCGGAGACAATGGCGATGGGGACTCGAAGGTGTTACCATAGTTACCTGAAGGCAGAGCCAGAGCACCTGTTACCATAGTTACATGAGACAGAGGCGGAGCGTTTGTGTGTGTGTGTGTGTGTGTGTGTGTCTGAAAGCAGCAGGGGGTGGGGCTTATACTCACCCATGGAGAACTCAAAGCTGATTGGCTTGTCTCCGATCTTTCTGTCAATCATCGTGGCCTCAAATAAGGATCCGAACAACAGGAAGTTCTCCAAGTTTTTTTTCTGTAAACAAACATGAAAAACAACATTTATTTATTTATTTATTTAAATGTTACTTTCTCTTTTGTATTGTATTGTATTTTTTTAGTTCTTTTTATTTGTTAGTTTCTATTTTGTGTGTATTTTAGTACATTTTAATGTATTTGAAGTTCATTTTTGTCCATTTTAATCACCCCCCCCCCCCCGTATTCATTTCAAGTTAATTTTAGTAAATTTTTGTCAAATTTTTATCAATCAATCAATCAATCAATCAATCAATCAATCAATCAATCAATCAATCAATCAATCAATCAATCAATCAATCAATCAATCAATCTTATATCTTATTTACTCTTCATATATGGTGCATATAGCACAAAGTGCTTTACATCACACTCCCCTTTATCCTAGAGTTGTAGGAACAAGTTAAAATATTAAAAAAAAAAAAAAAAAAGAATAAAGTAAATCAAATTAATTCACACAGAAAGGCCCGCACGGTCTGGGAATCTAACCCGGGTCTTGTGTGCTAACCACTCAACTCTTATGTGGCTCAATGCTAAGCTCACAGTCAAAACACCCAGGTTTTTAGCTTTTTCTGAAGGGACTACTGAGTACATTTGGAGCTTAGCTTTGAGCCTCAGGACCAATAACTAAAACCTCAGTTTTGCTCTGGTTGAGCTAGAGGAAGTTTGCTGCCATCCAGGCCTTATTTCTAAAATGCACTTGAAACGTGTGCCAATTGACACAGCAATATAAAGTTGTGTATCATCAGCATAGCTGTGAAAGTTAATGCTGTACCTCCTGATGACCTGTCCTAGAGGAAGCATATTCTGCATAATCCAGTTTATTGTTCTGGGCAGATGTGGCTCAGTTGGTAGAGTGGGTGACCCAATGACAGAGAGGTTGGACGTTTGCATCCCGGCTCTGGCTGTCCACATGACAAAGTGTCCTTAGGCAAGACACTGAACCCTGTCGTAGGCCCCCAGTAGGACTGACAGAACCTTAGACACCTACTGGTGTGTGAATGTGTGTGTGTGAATGGGTGAATGTCAAGTTAATGTAAAGCACCATGAAGGTGGAAAAGTGCTATATAAGTGCAGTCCATTTACCATTTACTATTGTTCTTCAGAAGGGGTCTAACCATGGTGGACAATTCACAATTCACAATATTAAGAACATCATCATCTAAAAACTTAAAAGACTGATTTAAAAAGAGAGCTGGGGACAGGGTCTAAAAAAGCAATTAGTTTTTAGCTGTAAAACTACTTTGCTAAGACCAGGGCTCTAAATTAACTTTTTTCATCACCAGCCAATGTGGCTAGTAGATTTTTTTTTATTTTACTAGCCAATCAGAAATTCAACTAACCATTTTTTTCCCCTGACCAAAATGAGACATACGCCTTCAAATTTCTTTAAATTATTTTATTTAACCTTTTCCTCTTCAAATAATTCATTTCTTTAAACATATGATCACATTTTTTTTTACATTTTCACATTTAACTCTTAAAACTTCTTGCTTTTACATTTTCTCACCTTTCACTGTTCACACTTCTTTACTGTTCTCACCTATATTACAATACCGTTACTGTTACCTCAGACTCGACAACATCCCCTCCAGCCTTTGTCCTTTTCTCACCCCCACACTCGAACCTCTCAACCACCGCCACATTCTTTTTTTTCGTTCTCACTGACACGACACACGCTTCAGAAAATATTCTCCTTCTATCTCTTAACGTCTTCTTCTGCTCGAAATCGAATGCAATGTGGACGCAGCCTGACGCAGCCAATGGATGCATGCGACGTCATCACGGTAGAGTTCATGGGAAATGGAGGAACTTTCGTCTTGTTGGTGTTCAGGACGAGAGAAGGCTTTATAATCAGGACACTTTTCTAAAATAAATTTCTATCACTCGCACAGGGACGGACCTGGCCTGATTTGCACCCCCCCCCCCCACACACACACACACACACACATACGGAACCATATCCTTCAAAGACAGATTATACGACAAACACCATTGCATATATCAATGCTTATTTTTAATTACAATTTAAAAGATACAAAGTAAAAATTGTGATAAAAATAAATAAAATTGAGAAATTTGTAAATATAAATATTCTAAAATTGCACACAAATGTAAACATAATAACATTGCAAATTGCACAAACCTTTTCAAAAAGCAAAACCAATGTTAACAACTATAATTAAGTAATAATAAAATGAGTGCAAATGACTTTGCTTTTCCTTTTGGCTTTTCCCTTAGGGTTCACCACAACAAACAAAAAAACTAGCAGTAAAAGTAAGGTGCAGCAGCAGCAGCTGTAAAGATACCATCTAAAACTGGACCTTTCTTGCCTTCTTTGATCCAAAATCCTCAATTACATCCCTGTAATAAATATGTCAGTAAATATATATGAAGGAATATGGAGATTTAAAAGAGTAAACACATTTAACAGCACACGTTCCATTTATTTATTTACTTTTTAGTTAATCACTTTATAAACTTTCTTAAACCATGGACTCACTGTCTCATTTCCTTAGCCTATTTGTGGACTCACCAACTGACCAAAGATAGCACCAAATCCCCATATGGGCCCGTTATGATCAATTCATTTGGGTTTATTAGCAATCCTGTGAAACACACAAGTATCCCTACAGCCTGGCGCGCTAGAACGCATGCCATTGCGCCATTCTAGCGTGGTAGGACGCATCTGTAACGCGTGAAATAATAAACACAACGCGTGGCTATGTGAACACTTTGGCTTGCCATAGGGGTGCTGCCCGGGCCGAAGCAAGCAAGACAACAAAAAAAAAATAACAGGGGAAGGATAAAAAAATAGGAAGGTCATATGCTGGCGCCACATAGAGGATTGCGCCCTGGTCCGTCGCCTAGCCTGCCCATAGCTACAACTGGGTCTGCACTCACCACCAGCCAAAGTGGCTAGTAAGTTTTTTTTTTACCCGGCAAAATGGATTTTCACCCACATTTGGCCGGTTGGCGGGTGTTAATTTAGAGCCTTGGCTAAGACCTTCAGTACCAACCAGCGAGTGTTCATTTCATCAGACGAGAAAAAATTAAATATATTCACCGACGACCCTTTTTCTCATCACGAAGATGGGACGATGACGAGACGACACAGCTGTTCTAAAAACACTGACGATAACCGTGCCAATGTGTGTGTTTGGTGATGAATAAAAACAAGATGAATATGTCCGAACGCTGGTCGGGAATAGTTCAACTTTTAAAACAGTGCTGGGCTCGTCAATGTCACAATTCTCTTACTGAGCAATCAAAAACAAGGAGGCGGGACAACCACAGTTGACAACCACCAAAAAGCACTGTGGTGTATTTGGACTAGCTTGAATGGTTGAGCGGTTTCAGACAAAGTTAAAAGTGTTAGGCATGAGTCTTGTCCATTGTATAAAAGCTGTTTTGTATGAAGATAACAAGGAAGGTGTTAATGTTTACACATACAATGTATCTAACACAGACGTACGTGACTTTTGTGTAACTTAACAACAACACAGGCTCACTCAGGGGAAAGCCCCTTACGTGTAACACCGCAAATTTTGCTTGGCATAAATGGTAAATGGACTGCATTTATATAGTTCTTTTCCACCTTCATGGTGCTCAAAGCGCTTTACATTAGCCTCACATTCACCCATTCACACACACACTCATACACCAGTAGGTTTCTAAGGTCAAAGGTCAGTCCTACTGGGGGCCTAAGCCAGGGTTCAGTGTCTTGCCCAAGGACACTTCGACATGTGGACAGCCAGAGCCAGGACGTGAACCGCCAACCCCTCGGTCATTGGGCGACCCACTCTACCAACTGAGCCACAGCCACCCTCAATAAACTAGCATAAACACATGCTAGTTCCGTATTGAAACACACAGACCTACCATTAAACCTCAGTTGGCGTTCTACTGTAGACCTCCATTTTTCTTTTAAATCAGGCCTATTTTGGTTATTGTGATTTATTATTTAGATTAACACCACACTCTTTAGGCAGCCGTACCAGGGTACCAAGAGTTGTGTGCGCATGAATGGCTGTGACTCTGAGTGACTCTGGTAAGGCAGGGATGTGTCACCCCCCCCCCCTAGAACTTTTCAACTGCATCATTGACCACCTGATGTCAAGAGTATATGAGTACTACTCTACTACTGCAGACCTCCATCTTCTTTTGAATCAGTCTACTCGTTTTTGTGATGTATTATTATTCAGAACATTTTATCTGTACAGTATTTGGTATACTGTGATCTTCAATTTTGATTTCATTTCAATGTGTTTGCTCAGCTATGAAGGTAGCTGTTGTGTTGTAGTGTTGCTATTAAATTGAAAAAGCGCACACACAAAAGTGTTAAACCGACCCATATCCACAACATAGACCACATCAACATCATGTGTATTCACAAGGTCCAAGATGTGGCCTCTGTTGTGGGTGGGATGTATGATGTGCTGTTTAAAATACCTAAAAGCCGCTGATAAAAAGTCAGATTAATCATCAATATCTAAATCAATTTTCTCATAAGTTAAATGAGCCATGGACAGGAGATCAGAGAACTCACTGATAAAAAGTGTGGAGGGCAAAGGGGGGGGGTCGGTAAAAGAATAAGAGGACTTAGATAAAAGCAGGGAATGGTACTAAAATGAGGATTACTGATTAAAATAAATATTCTTAAAAGTGTATGAGGTGGAAAATGTGGTGCCACCTCTATGTGGGATGAGTATGAGTAGTTAAAATTAGGGGCCATGGTTTAATTTAAGGTTCCCGCTCCATTAGTGCTCGACCTGTTGAAAACAAACAACCTCTCAACGATCATTTCATTATTGAAAAATGATTTATTTGACAATGAATGATGCCATTTTAAAAGTCTCTAAATGATTGATTATACAATCTGTGCATTTGCAGAAACAAGATGATTTGAATTTATGGCTCTACCTGCGTTCCTCGATCTCGTAGATCTGTGGGTTACATGGACTGGAATAGTGTCCAAGAGTCTTTTAATATATCATTTCTATGTATTTTTATTCCCTTCTATTTATTTTTAATTAATTTTTGTTTATTTTAGTTCATTTTTTTCTACATTTCAATGCATTTTAGCAGAACTTTAAAATCAGTCAATGTTTGTGTGTTTGGGTGTCCCTGTGGGTGTTCTGACCTCAGGGGGCGGGTCCACAGGCTGTATCTCCGCCCCCTTCCCTTTCTCATCATCAGCTGCTCCTCCTCCAGCTGCTCCTCCTCCTGCTGCTGCAGCTTTCACCTCCTTCCCTCCTGCTCCTGCTTTAGCTTTAGCCTCTTTATTGGCCTTTTGTCGCAGTTTGGCGTCTGGCCCCACCCCCCCCGACAGGATCTCTACCACCAGCTCCATGTAGATCCGCCCCCTGGTGTAAAAACAAACACACCCAGGGTTTTTATTCTATGTGATTGTGTAGGGGACACCCCCTCAGGACATGCTCCTCAGGTCTTTACCTGTAGGACACACCCCCTCACCTCAGGTCTTTACCTGTAGGACACACCCCCTCAGGTCTTACCTATAGGACATGCTCTCTCAAGTCTTACCTGTAGGACACGCCCCCTCAGGTCTTTTATTTAGGACATACCCCCTCAGGTCTTACCTGTAGGACACGCCCCCTCAGGTCTTTTCTTTAGGACACGCCCCCTCAGGTCTTACCTGTAGGACACGCCCTCTCCAATGCCTTCGTTCAGTTCCACAGAATCGTCCCCTAGTGAATAGTTTCGGGCAGATCCATACAAGTTAATCCAGGCTGGACCGAAGGTGGGAAGAAAACCTGCACAAACACAAACAAACACAAACAGCTACGTCCACTGTTTGCTTTTTTTTTTTTTACATTTATTTATCTATTTTAATCAATTTTCAAAAAAATTTCAAGAAACAAAAACAAATAAATACAGTTTTTAAAAAATCTGTTGGTCCTGACCTGTTGTCTCATTACCTCTGTCATCGGTGACCTTTGACCTTTTGTCTCATTACCTCTGTCATCAGTGAACTTTGACCTTTTGTCTCATTACCGCTGTCATCAGTGACCTTTGACCGTTTGTCTCATTACCTCTGTCATCAATGACCTTTGGTCTCATTACTGCTGTTTTCAGTGACCTTTGACCTGTTGTCTCATCCTGGTGACCTTTGACCTCTTACCTCTGTCTCCATCCTGTTCGTTGGAAATGCGTCTTAGGTCAAAATAATGCGTTCCTATGGCAACGTCACTCATGCTTCCTTCATCCCAGATCTATAAAAAATACATGTGCTATATAAGGTCAAATGTACACATGTATACCATATATAAGCTTTATGTAAACTATATATAACACTGTAAATAATAAAATAATAATATATATGAACTCTATAGTACTGTATACAATACTCTTTATAGGCTATACAAACCCTATATAATACTGCATACATGTGTATCATATATATATATATATATATATATATATATGTGTGTGTGTGTGTGTGTGTGTGTGTGTGTGTGTGTGTGTGTGTGAGTGTGTGTGTTTAGTTTTATTGTTAACAGTTTAGTTCTAATTTTATTCCACATATATCAGTTTATAAATCTTTATATTTATAAAATTATATAATTTTTAATATGCCATTAAATATGCCACTAATTCTGAATATCGATATATATACCCATATAAACACACACACCCACACAAACTATATAAATATACAGTATATATTCACATTAATAAACATCCATTAATTATGATATAATAATAATAGATTTGATTTCTATAGCGCTTTTCAAGGCACCCAAAGCGCTTCATATTAATTATCCAGTATTCATTCACTCTCACATCCTTCCTCTGGTGATGGTAAACTACACATGCAGCCACAGTTGTCCTGGGGCAGACATTTTGCGCCTCTGGCCCCTCTGACCCTTTCGGTTAATGGACAACCCGCTCTACCAACTGACCCATGGCTGCTTCCTAAATATAGTACTGTATTAATAACAGTAAAAATAAAACAATAGCAATCACAATAAAACTAACAAACATGGTCTTTAAAAAAACAATTATAGATAATATAATAAATGTTTAAACTAAATGATTGAGCAAAACACGTCCCAACAATTTCACACATCTCTGACAGTATTATTGTGTATTATTGTGTGTATTTGTAAGTATTATTGTGCATATTTGTGTGTACTTTAGTGTATACTTTGGTACCTGGACCTTCATCCTCTGACACAGTGGTGGAAACATCTCAGTGAAGACGATCTGTTCATTCCAAACAGGATCAGCAGTAGATTTCTGTGTAGACGTACGACCCTGAAAGCATCACAGACAGAGAAACAGGAACATGAAAGCATCACAGACACAGTAAAACACTACTACTACTGACCACTACTGACCATCTGTTTGAAGAAGCTGACCACTACATAAGGGTCAATCAGTGCGGTGTTGTCTCCAATAAAAGCCTTGGTAACGTTGGCCATGATGCTGGAGTTGTTCCGCGGCAGACCTTCAGCTCTGAACACTTTCACACAGAACCGAGCCCACGGACGTTCTGACGGGAACCCCTCTGGTACCAGCAGGTTACTATGGAGAAAGAGAGGGGGAGGCGCTTAGATGACCGCCTGCCAATAGGACATAACCAGGAGAAAATGGCAGTATTTACCTGTGTATTATTGTGTATTTACTTGTGTATTATTGTGTATTTACTTGTGTATTATTGTGTATTTACTTGTGTATTAACTTGTGTATTTACTTGTGTATTAGTGTGTATTTACTTGTGTATTTACTTGTGTATTAGTGTGTATTTACTTGTGTATTTACTTGTGTATTAGTGTGTATTTACTTGTGTATTAGTGTGTATTTACTTCTGTATCTGCTCGTCAGCGTCGCTGCTTTTACTTCCTGGTTGAACCGCATCTCCTTTGGCAGAAATACTGACATCCACTTTAACGTGACCTTTGACCCCAGTGCTGATGTCATTAGGGTCAGTGAGAGTCGCCCATTTGTTTATGAACTGATGACCTGAGGACGACAGGAAACAGGAAGTGGAGGTTGTCATGGAAACAGTACAGTTAGTATTGTTACCGGATAGTTTTTTTTCCCTTTCCTGGTCAACTTCCCTCCTTTTGTCATTTTTATTCTCCCTTTTGCCTTTTTTCTGTTTTCTGCCCTTTTTTTTTTGGCTTTTTCTCTTTTTCTTCTCTTTTCTCTTTTTTCACCTTTTTCAGTTTTTTTGTCTTTCTACTACTTTTTCCTCTTTTTCCATTTTTTCTCCTCTTTCTTTCTTATTCCTCTTTCTCCTTTTTCTTTATTTCCTGTTTTTTCTCTTTTCTCCTTTACCCTCCTATTTCCCTTTTTCAGTTTTTTCTCTTTTTACTCATTTTTCTCTTTATTGTCCCTTTTCTTTTTTCTGTTTTTTCCTTCTTTTTCATTTTTTTCTGTTTTTTTTCTGTTTTTTTATACTTTTTCCACTTTTTTCTCCTTTTTCTTTCTCTCATTTTTCCTCCTTTTTTCTTTTGTTGTCAGTAACATCGTAAATCGGGTCAGGGTATGACAGGTGTGTGACAGACACATGTTAGGGATGATGAGATGATGAGATATACTTTATTGTCCCTTACGGGAAATTTGTCTTGGGCAAAAATGCATATAGTCTACATCACGTTTTAAAACACATACAGACAATACACAAACCAGCATTGTACAGTCATTGAAAGAAGACAATAATAAGCAACAATAATAATAATAAGTAAGAGAAAAAAAAAAGTGGGATGTGTGGTTGTCATAGAGATGTTCCTATGGTTACCGGGTTGTTTGTAGACAGTCCACGCATCGAGCTTAAAGGACCCGATAGTGAAACTCTTCAGCAGTTTGGAGTGAATGACCTGCAGAAAATAAAAAATAAAAACCACCACATTTACAGCAAAAATACATAAATAAATAAGTAAATAAATGAATAAATAATGACTCACCGTAAATTTTATGACTTTGTCAAAGAATATTTCTTTGTGGGTGCAAAAATCAAACACGAAATACTGGGGAAAAAAGAATCAAAACAGTAGAAGATATTTTTATTGTTATTTACATCATTATAAAACTTAGCATTGGTCATATTTATTCATTGGTTTGTTTGTTTACTGTTGGTCACCTCTTTCCCAGTTGTTTTTTTTATTTATTTGTATATTTATTTATTTGTTTACCTCATTATAAAAGGGAGCATTGATCACCTCTTTTACTGTTGTTTATTTATTTATTTGTTTACCTCATTATTAAAGGGAGCATTGGTGGCCTCTGTCATTGTTTGTTTATTTACATGTTTGTTTATTTACCTGATTATAAGAGGGAACATTAGTCACCTGTTTCACTGTTGTTTTGTTTATTTATTTGATTGTTTGTTTACCTCATTATAAAATGGAGCATTGGTCGACTCTTTGACCGTCGTTTGTTTCTTTTCGTCTCCGATCTCAATGACGACACTAGGGTCGATGTTTTCTCCGACCAACTGACGAGCTTCAGTGATGTTTACTGCAATCTGGACCAGAACCAGAACCAGAACATAAAGCATTAATATGGACCAGAACCAGAGCATAAAGAGTTAATATGGACCAGAACCAGAACATAAAGCATTAATATGGACCAGAACCAGAGCATAAAGAGTTAATATGGACCAGAACCAGAACATAAAGCATTAATATGGACCAGAACCAGAGCATAAAGAGTTAATATGTACCAGAACCAGAACATAAAGGATTAATATGGACCACAACCAAAACATGAAGGGTTAATATAGACCAGAACCAGAATCAGAATATGAAGGAATAATATGGATGAGAACCAGAACAAAAAAGGCTTAATATGGATAAGAACCAGAATATAAAGGGCTAATATGGACCAGAACCAGAACATAATGTATTAATATGGACCAGAACCAGAACATAAAGAGTTCATATGAACCACAACATAAAGGGTTATGTGGACCAGAACCAGATCATAAAGAGTTAATGTGGACCAGAAAAAGTACCTGAACATAAAGGGCTAATATGGACCAGAACCAGACTATAAAGAGTTAATGTGGATCAGAACCAGAACATAAAAGGTTAATATGGAACAGAACCAGAACATAAAGAGTTAATATGTTCCTGGTTCTGGATGTGGTTCTTGTTTAAGACAGTTGTGGTTCCAGTTCTAGTTCTAGTTGTAGTCCTAGGTTGCCGATCTAGTTTTAGCACTGGTTCTAGTTGTAGATGTAGTTCTGGCTTTAGTTTGAGTTCGAGTTCTGTTTCTAGTTTTCGTTGTAGTTCTGGTTCTAGTTTTAGTACTGGTTCTGGCTTTAGTTCAAGTTCTGGTTATAGGTTTAGTTCTGCTTGTAGTTCTTTTTCTAGCTTTACTCCTAATTCTGGTTCTGGTTACAGTTGTAGATTTAGTTGCGGTTTTAGTTTTAGTTCTAGTTGTAGTTAAGTTACCTGGAAGCTCTGTGGTTTTCCTTCACTGTCCTGGATTTGTGTTTTCAGCCTGGATCTGAAACAAACAAGTAAAGACTGAACTGAGCATGTGCAGAGTGGAGTCCATGTCGGATCTTGTGGGGTGTTGTAGTTCAGATTGGGGGGTGAGTATTTATCCAGTGTAGTAATGAACTGGGATAGGATTATAATAGTTGGTGATTTTAACATACATGTTGACAACAACACTGACTCTCTTAGTAATGCATTTAGTGACCTACTAGACGGATTAGGCTTTATCCAAAATGTTAATAATTCACATTCACAGATCTTAACACTTGGTGTTGAAATTAGTGACATTGTTTTTCCCCATAATCCCATTCTCTCAGATCACTTTTTAATGACCTTTCAGGTTTTGTTTGAGGATATTTCCACCTCAGTGATTAAAACACAAATGAAAACGATACTATGTGACCATGCTGTCTCAAAGTACAGAGTTAAGTTTGTCATGTGATTATGTAAAGGACACATTTAGTCCCAGTATAAGTGATGAGTTAGTTACCATGCTCACACTACAAGCTACTTTAGGTATAATTGCCCCCCTTAAGTTAAAAACTACTAAGATTAGATTAACCTCCCCATGGTACAGCGCTGACACTCGCTCTATTAAACAAGCAACACGTAAATTAGAAAAGCAATGGAGGTGATATAATTCGGAAAATTTTTTCAATTCCGGGAAAAATAGCTTAATAAAGTATAAGCAAGCTTTGCGTACAACCAAAACTAGATATTACTCATCCATAATAGAAGAAAACAAGAATAACCCTAGATTCCTGTTCAGTACTGTAGCCAGACTGACAAACAGACACACCTCCGTGGAACCAGTTATTCCATCCACGCTCCATTCTGATGATTTCCTCCAGTTCTTTAACAATAAAATATCAACTATTAGAGACAAAATAGATAAACTACTCCCAAACATTAGATCAGAAAAGGCAGCGGTTTCAAACCGAGGCCTTTTTATAAACCCCTCTGTAACACTAAATAATTTCACCACTGTAGACCAAACTGATGTCATATCTATTATTATGCCTTCCAAATCAGCCACCTGCCTCTTAGATCCAATCCCAACAAAACTCTTTAAACAGATTCTGCCCCTAATTATTAGCACTGTCCTAAATATAATTAACTGGATATGTGCCGCAGTCATTTAAATATGCTGTTATTAAACCAATTCTGAAAAATCCTACCCTAGATCCTGACATTCTAGCCAATTATAGGCCTATATCCAATTTGCCCTTCCTGTCAAAGGTTTTAGAACGAGTAATAGTTAAACAGCTGTGCCAATTCCTGCAGGATAATAGTTTATTTGAACAGTTTCAGTCTGGCTTTCGTGCCCATCATAGTACTGAAAGTGCTAGTTAAAGCGTTAGTTAAAGTTACTAATGACTTATTATTAGCTGCTGACGTCGGATTAATATCGGTCCTGGTGTTATTAGACCTTAGTGCAGCCTTTGACACCATTGACCACAGTATCTTAGTGCACAGATTAAAATGTGATATAGGTATTAGAGGAGCAGCCCTCTGCTGGTTTAAATCATATTCATCTAATCGCTACCAATTTGTTAACGTTAATCAACAATCATCACAGTTCTCCACTGTTAATTATGGCGTGCCCCAAGGGTCAGTCCATGGGCCTATTCTGTTTACACTATATATGCTCCCTTTAAGTAACATCATTAGAAATCATAGCATTAATTTTCATTGTTATGCGGATGACTCACAGCTATATTTATCAATTAAGCCTGATCAGACCAGACAAATAGATAAACTAAGTACATGTGTCCAAGACATAAAAACTTGGATGAGTGCCAATTACCTTTTATTGAACCCTGAAAAAACTAAAGTCGTTATAATTGGCCCTAAAAATGTGAGAGACTCCCTAACTGACCAGATAGTTACTCTGGACAACTTAAGTGTAACACCCAGTGCCACAGTTAAAAATTTAGGAGTTTTATTTGATCCAGATCTTTCATTCAAAATGCACATTAACCAAACTTGCAGAACAGCCTTCTTTCACCTGCGCAACATTAGCCAAAATTAGGAAGATTCTGTCTAAAAATAATGCAGAAAAATTAATTCATGCCTTTATTACATCTAGATTAGATTATTGTAACTCCTTACTTGTAGCGTGTCCTAAATATTCCCTAAAAAGCTTCAACTGGTTCAAAATGCAGCGGCAAGATTATTAACAGGATCAAATAGAAGAGAACACATCACCCCTGTGCTCCAAACCCTGACCCCTGACCCCTAACCCTATCACCCCTGTGCTCCAAACCCTTCATTGGCTACCAGTTGAGTTTAGAATTAAATTTAAAATCCTCCTCCTTACAAATAAAACCATTAATGGTATGGGCCCCTCTTATTTTAAAGATGATCTAGTTCTGTACCAGCCCAATAGAACCCTTTGTTCTCAGAATGCAGGCTTATTGAAAGTTCCCAGGGTATCTAAAAGTTCAGTAGGAGCTAGAGCCTTTAGTTACCATGGTTACTGTCTTATGGAATCAGCTTCCATTTAATATTAAAGACGCAGACACAGTCTCTACATTTAAAATTAGGTTGAAAACATTCCTGTTTGAGAAAGACTTTGGTCAGGTTCGTTAAAAACAGACTGAAGTCACAGTTCAGTCTAGGCTGCCCTAGGAGCTAGAATGCTGGGGGAAGTACAGACACTGAGTTCTTTCTTTCTCTTTCTCTCTCACACCTGTTTTTGTCACTTTTATAACCTATCTTTCATAGCAAGTCTGTTCATGGCTAGTCACCTGGTGATACTGGCTGATACCGCTTAATCTGGGAAACCCTATAATCGACTGATCAATCTGTCAGGCTTTATCTTTGACGGTACTGCTACTACAAGTATAAATACTACTACTATTAGTACTTCTAATAATACTACCACTACTATTACTACTATTAGTACTACTACCAGTGTTGCGTGAGTCGATATATAAATGACCCACAACTGACCGTTGTTTTAACTGGCCCACCCGCAACTCGGACCACAAGAAATATATTTCAAAAAGGACAGACCCGACCCGCTTCTCAAACCGCATTTTTAAAAAGTAGTCAATGGTCTTTGTGAACATCACATGACCTCACTCACATACCTGCATTTATTTTTGTGTTAAAATTCCATCTCATTGTTTGTAAGTTAAATATTTTTGTCCTGCTTCATCATTCAAAAGTTATCAACACGCAGAATCTAAACAAGGGGTCGACATCCTGTAACACCCAAAGAGACATTTGAAAACACTAGGAGCCACAAATACTTTTTGACATCCAAAAGAAAAAAACCCTGCATTGATTAAAATTAAAGGGAAAAAAAATCTTTGATTTTAAAAATCTCAGAATGTGTCCCAAACCTTCTTTTTTTGTTTGTATGTTTCTGGAGCTTCCACTCTCCCAGCTTTATTTTCTCTCTTGCTCCCTCCACAGGCTACTACTGATGTAAATCACCTTCGTTGAAATTCAGTCAAGTACCATTTGTTGTTACCACCCGTACCCAGTGTTGTACCTGAACGCGTTCATTGAACAATCGTTCACGAACTATATCGTATTTTTGACGAACGTGAACGACTCGTTCACTTTTGCCAAATGAACGGGAAGTTGTGAACATGGTTATTCTGGCATTTATTGAACTGTGCTCTTATGTAGTTCACATTTTGTTCTTATCACGTTGTAATTATTGAGTCCTATAAGTAATAAAATGGGATCAAAACACAGCATTATCATAGATGTCATTGTTGTATTATTCGGCAAGGGGGGGTGCAGAGAGTTTTTGGGAGAGGAGAAAAAGAGTTAAATGTACAGAGTGTGACCAGAGCAGGTGTTGTCCCGTTCTTGGAAATAAATATTGAAAACGAAGCTCAGTGAAACCACTCCTTGTGTTCTAAGAACCTGCAGAGGGAAGTTAGCCCCGGGGTAAGGTACTTACTTCTGCCCCTCCGCGGAATTTTCCCTTGATTTTCTGACTACAGGATAACGTCAGAAACGGTTAATAATACGTTTACAATAATAACACAAAAAAAGAACGAAAAAGTTCATTTTGGGATCCATGAACTTCTAGTTCACAATTTGGAAGAATGAACGATGAACTGAACTAATTCATATTGAGTAACTTGAACTGAACTTTGAACTAGTTCCTAATCAAAGTGAACTTTCCCAACACTGCCCGTACCACTTTTCTGGTACCTGTTGCTGTTGTCTCTGGTTCTAATTCTTTCTGCTGTTGTTGTCAGTTCCTCTTCTACATTTTCTTCGTCCATTGCAATCGATTCTTCAGTTGGAACTTCCATGTCATCGCCTATAACCAAGCATTCGCATTAGCACACATTAGTAGTTCTGTCCATGTTTGTTTCATGTTTGTGTTTCTGTTTTCAGATCATAAATGTGCTTTTGTTTTTTTTCTTTGTAATGTTGTTTCAGCTGTTGTTTGTTTGTTTGTTTTCCAGACTGACCTTGAGCTCCAGGGTTTTCCAGGACCAGGTCTGTGCTCATCTTCTTCTTCTTCTTTTTCACCTTCAGACCAAACATCTTCTTTCCTTTCCTGTTCAGAGGAAAGCATCTTTAATGGTTCAGATTCATTTATTTCCTTCAAAGGTCAAAGGTCACAAACACTGAATGAAATGACACACAACACAACAGAGTAAAATGTCTGTCAATGGAACGAGTGGAAATGATCTTGTTAAGATTTCTCAAAATAATATCTATTGTCCATTGGAAGGTTTTTGACCCTGCCCTCTGAAGGGGAGGGGCCAAAGGGTTATTTTTGTTAGTTTTAACGGTTTGTTTGTTTTTCAGTAACTTTACACAAAACATGACATTTTCATTAAAGGTGAGGTGGTCAAGAATTGAATTTTATTTTGGTGAATGTAGGTCAAATATCACCAAAAATGTGTTTTCATAATGATCAGAGATAGGTTAAAGGTTATGAATGTCCTTTTCATTCCTGTATACTTAGTTTAGCATTTAGCTTCTTTTTGCTAACACTGTTGATGTGCATTGACATCAAAAACTTGAAGGTCAAAGGTCACAATAAAGGTCAAATTGAAATATTGGATATAACCTTTGAACTCTTCATCTTCCTGGGACTGATCCACAGACAGCTGTAGCTCAGTCTCAGGACAATCTGGTGAACTGTGATGCAGTCATCGAGTTGTGGAATAGACCTACTGGGTGAGTGGGCAGTGCCACGGGAGACTGGATCACATGACAGGTCAGGTGACTGAATGACTGTATGCTCTAGTGGGGCTGATGGAAAGAATAGGTGAACTAAAAAAGACTGGTGACTCTGATTACCATGAACTGAGAGAGACAGACAGACAGACAGACAGACATAGATAGATAGAAGATAGAGTCAACTTTATTGATCCCTTACAGGAAATTCATTGTTACAGCAGCAAATAATAGTGCAGTAACAGGCTGCCCAACAGTCAAGCACCAGGTAATATTCCATGAAGAGACTAGCAACTAGCAGATGCACATTTAGCACATATAATTAACACAAAAAACAGATAATATTACTCAAGGTCATTGAGCTGGAAATTGTTCGATAACACAGGATGAACACACGTGGTATAAACAAAGATAAAGTTCCAGCGCCCTTGAACACTGGAATGTTGTGGACACATGAGGATAACAAAGAACCCATGGACAGAAACAAGGACATATTCTCTGCTTTGGTAGATAGACCAAAAACTTGAACCCCTTGTCGGGTTTGGCTACACCCCATTTAATTTAGACATCACCCCACACAGCGTTCATTAACCTAGGGTTGTGGTTGTTGTTTTCTCAGTTCATCCACCTCTAGCCCTCAGTCCAGATAAAATTCTCATAGCTTCACCCAGCTGTACAGAAATATAATCCAATCTCCTCTGCGAATCTGCAGAACGATTCAACAGGTCAGTTCCTGTACTTGGTGACTGAGTCACCTCGGAGCTAATGTGTCCTATACAGTTCACAAGATTGTCGTTGGACTGGGTCATGGACAGCCTTAGCCCGGTTACAGTGTCAGTGAGTTCCGTGAGGTGCTCCTTAATTTCTTCATGCAGCATCAGTGGCCCTTTTGGTGCTGCGATCTCCCCCACTTTGCGATGGATCAACATTCCTCCCAGGTAAAACGTGAGGAAAGTCACCACCACAAATTCAAAAAGATTCACATCAGAGGTGTCAGGAAACGACCCGCCATTCTCACCAGGAATCTTGAGAGAAGCCCGATTAGAGTGTACTGTCTGGATGCTGAGGATCTTCAGGACCTCTTTTCCTTGGAGAATAGATAGAATCAATTGCGTTCAATGCCAGTGTTTTGTGGGTTGATGTATAAACGACCTGCAGCCAATGTTTCTTTTTAACTAGCCTGCCCGCAACTCAGACCGCAGGATATATATTTGAAAAGGACTAACCTGACGCACTTCTCGACCCGTATTTTAAAAAAGTAGTCAATGGTCTTTATGAACATCAAATGTCCATATTCACATACCTGCATTTATTTCTGTGTTAAAAGTCCATGTCATGTTTGTAAGTTAATATGTTGAAAAAATATTTTTGTCCTCCATCATTCAAAAGTTATCAGTGCACAGCATCTGAACCAGGGGTTGACAACCTGTAACACCTAAATAGACATTTAAACCCGGTTTCTACAGAAAAGAAAACACTGGGAGCTGCTCATCATCTGTTTGTATGTTTACGGAGCTCACAGTCTTCGGGTCAGCATGTGCATCACAGAGATCGGTGGGTAGGTAGATGGGGTGGGTCACGGGGGGCAGGGTATTCGGCTAGGAATTCAGAGCCAGGGTGGCTTTTGGGGAAAAAAGATGTTCTTAAGACTGTTTGTCATGGCTCTGATGCACCTGCAGTGTCTCCCTGAGGGCAGCAGGTCAAAGGTCAACTCCAGGATGGTAGATGTCATGGCTGATCTGTTGCACAGGGAGGGGGGAGGACGGCCCATGGTCTTTTGTGCTGCCTTCACTACCCCCCTCCCTGTCTGCCATGGTGCAGCTCTCAGACCACAGTGTAACACAGTAAGTGAGCAGACTGTCCATAGACGAGTGGTGGAAGGTCAGCAGCAGGGTGGGGCTGAGCTTGCACTTCCTGAGGACTTTCAGGAAGTGCAGTCTCTCGTGGACCTGCTTAACAATCGCTGTGATGTTTTCTGTCCAAGAGATGTCAGAGGAGATGAGGACGCTGAGGTACTGGAATGTGTGGACTCTCTTGTCACACTCACAACTGATGAAGAGGGGTGCTGGGTCGATGTTGGTCCTCCTGAAGTTGATAATGATTTTGTTAGTTTTCTTGGTGTTCAGAGTTAAATTGTTTTGTGAACACCAAGTTAACAACTTCAGGACCTCTCCCCTGTAGGCTGTCTCGTCCCCTCCTGAAATAAGTCCAACCATCGTGATGTTGTCGGCAAACTTCACAAAGAGGTTGCTATTGTGGGCGTGGTCGTGGGTGTAGAGACAGTACAGGAGGGGGCTCAGTCCACAGCCCTGTTGGGACCCAGTGCTCAGCGTGCAGAGGAGAGGTGGGGGCTGATTCTCACAGTCTGGGACCAGTTAGTGAGGAAGTTCTTTATCCAGGCACAAGTGAGAGGTAGGAGGCCAAGACTGATCAGTTTGGAGATGATGTTTTTAGTTGAAAACCCAACGATTTAAGGGAAAATGGTTAAAGGGATACTCCCCCTCAGGTCAAACTGAGTGTGTCCTCAAAGTCCCCAAAGTTGAATAAATGTGAGGAAGCATTTTTCTGGTGACTCAGCCATTGTCCGAATATATCTGCACTAACCTCAGCTTGGTTTGGTGGCGTAGCTGCAGTCAGCCGGAACCACCCTAAGTTTTCAACATGAGCTTGAGTTTTTTTTTTCAGTTACTTTCCGTGTGTAGGAAATTCACATCGAGTGCAAATGACAATGGAACCCAATACACTGGGCTTGACTTGGTCAATTCAATTTGGGAACTGGTTGCCAGTGCATAAGAACACAGCCGACGAGTGTCTAGGGAAACCCCCTCCCGTAGGAAACCCCTCACTGGTGTGTGCGTTGGTTGTGTTCTTTCGCACCAGAAACCAGAAGCGGTCTGTGTTCTCTATGTTGTTGTGTGTCGTTCTATCACATTCCAAGGTTTTTTAATGTCAACAACTTCGCAGGGCCTGACCTTGAGCTGAGGAAAAAAACTGACCCTTCTACACACATTCACAAACTGACTTATATTCTTACACCCCCACCCCTACACACACACACACACACACACACACACACACACACACGTTCAGCTCTCATCTGTTGTTTACTCTCTTGTCTGAAACCATTTTGTGTAAACAAAGGCATGGCACATAGACTGTCATATCATGTTCTAAACTGTTATTTGTGCTCTGCTTTGTTTTCCATTTTTCTTAATGAATGGCAGAACCTTTCATGGTCACATGACCAGCCTTGGTCATGGACAGACCAAGTAAACGCTCAATTTAGTTTGTAACCTTTCCTTGTATGATGACAAATGATAATAAATTCTGTTCTGATTCTGATGAATCAGTTTGTCAGTAGGTAATTATGTCTGATTGGATATTTTTGACTAATGATGGGTTTCATTCACTGATCATGTAGTTTAAAGCTGTCATTGTATCGTTATTTCATTAATATTATTGTGTTCTCCATTACTATTAAATACATTGTGTGTTGGTTCTATTTAAAAAATATCTGGATTGCTTTGTTTTGGGGTTGAATGACAGAGTTTACTGGTACTCCCTCATACATGTCCATAACGCGGTGATGAAGCAACACTCCCCCTCCCATCTCACTCCTTGTATGTGTTTACCTTTACCAGAGTAGCATCCAGTTAGGTTTTGTGCCATTGCTTGTTCTGAAAACATGCAGGGAAAAAACAAGGCCTTATTTCCACAGAGAGCACATGAACCAGTTTGATCCATCATTTTTTTCAAGTTTGTGCAGCAGCTACTGTGGCTCTGTCTTCTCTTGTAGATGCTCATGCTAATGCTACTTCAGATTAGCTGTAATGGAGGACGGGTTTAACCCCATATAGGTGACGGTAAAATCCAACTGGTATCAGATGTACCGGCTTTTTCTGGGTCCCTGGTTCCTCTTGTTGTTTTGTGTGAATGCAGTATGCAGCCAGTGGAGGTGATGAACCACTGTCAATGGAGCATGCGTTGGGAAGTCAGGGTGACCCATTAGATCCCAAAAGGAGCATGGAACAGCGGTTTTCAGCAGAATGACACCTTTAATAATAGTCCTCATCATGTGCAGTTGTGGCTCCTTCAGTGCAAATCTCGACAGTTGAAGTAATGTTTACTCAGGGAGTTTCTGTTTTTTTTTTACTGATGAGCGTCTACGTCTAAAATTGATCTATAAAAATAATGACTAATGTTTCCTAGATAAACACATACGCTCACACATCAGCAACCCGGACATTGTATAAACTCTGCTGTCTGTGCAGTAACCCTGACACCTGACCTTGACTCTAACCCCTAACCCTGACCCCTGACCCTTCAGTTCAGTGCAATTTTACTTCAAACATACAAAATCATCCAAACATTAATCAAAGTGGTCAACAAACAATTCTTTCTTGCACTCAAAAAGGAGTGGGAAGAAGTAAAAGTTATAAGCTCCCACCCCCTTTTACAAATTCAAATCCAATACATTCTGCATTCTATGTTTGAACACACTTTTTTCTGTCCATTTATCATGAACACAAAACGTCCATAACCATTTATATACACGTATTATAAGTCACCTCACACAATGTGATGTGTATAATCAACTATAAATGTATTTAAATGAACTACAAATACAGTATTTAATAAATATGAAAATATATCTAATCATAATAGTCTGTATTAAATAAAATCTTCATTTATTAATTCTTCTTATTTTATTCATGCCTTTTATTTGTGCAGATAATGTTGCTGATAATGTTATTTTGTCATTATACTAGTTTTATTCATTCTTTTGAATGCACAAATTGAAGATGAGTTTTTTGGATTTTGATACAAATTATTCCACAGATGTACCCCCTAACAGAAATACACTGGCTTTTCAATTTGTTCTACACTTCATTTTCCTAAAAAAATTCAGTTCCCCTTAAATTTCAGTCACTTTTCTGGGGCTGGAACATCTACTGTAAACTGTAGGAAGCATGTGGTCATGAGCTATAGACTGAATCCCATTTCACCCCTTAGCCCTACCCCTACCCCTTCAAATCGAGCTGTAAGGGGTAGGGCTCCAAAAGTAACCCCTATGAATTGGGACACCCCTTCAACACTCACCTACGTCATCAGTTCGCTCAGTTGTTACTTAACCAAAAACCACAGCTTTAACCTTCTGGGCTACGACCATATTTTTACTAATATCTGCGTCGATTTGGACATCGAATTGCATTGACCCATTACTCCACGTTTACGTAAATAGCAATTTTTTCATCTGTGTTTTATGGAGAAAATGACCATTACACATTGTGAGAGAATTATACAGTATTTAGAGAGATTTCTGATCTAGAAGGGTTTTAGTTTTGTTTTGTTTTATAGTTATTTTTGATCTGAAAAAAATGCACATGATCCTTCCAGTGCAGCCGCTCATTAATAATACCTAAACATTTTATTACAGACACTCTTTCAATTTCAGTTTCCTTGATTTAGATTTTGACTTGTTTATTTTTCTTTTTTTCCCCCAAAATTATATATTTGGTTTTACTGAGGTTAAATGATAATTCATTATTAGTCTTTTAGTATTACAAGCTCCTTTTTTTATTGTACTATTTAATTCTGCTTATTTAATCTCACTATATTTACCTATTTATTTTTTATACTTTTTATATCTATTTTGTCTTCACTTGTTCTGTATTTTAGAAATAATCTATGAAGATAATTTTTTTTGTTTTACACACATTTAATATTCCTGGGGTCATCCATGATTTAGATAGATAGATAAATCTTTATTAATCTCCTCCAGGTGTCCAGCAGCAAAATGCAATAACACATCCATAAATAACAGAGAACAACAATACAATCAAACAACAAATAAAGAAATAAAGTGCTCATATGCTTCTGTTTAACTAGTACAGTTCATTCAAGCAGATCTGTTGAACTGCCTGATGCCAACAGGGACGAACAACCTCCTAACATCTTCAGTCCTACAACACAGTGAGAGGAGTCTGTCTCTTCGGGGTTGCCATGGTGTCATGCAGAGGATGCCTGGGGTTTGTCAGGATGCCCTGCATTAAAGCCACCTTCCTCCCCAACACAGACGCAAACCTTCTAATCAATTTGTCCAGCCGATTACTGTCCCTTGTGGTCACACTGCCCCCCCCAACAAACAAGCCCCCCACCCCCACCACCACTGCTACTGTCACTGCATCCACCCCCTGAACCCTCTAATATACTCCAATCAGCGGATTCAAAACAGTCCCTACCATGTCCATTTTCTCAGTGGTCCACTGCCTAACTGATGTTCTGACTATAGGCAGCCTCATCAAACATGGCTTGTATGATGGTCTGAGGTGGACTAGACTGTGGTCAGAGGCCAAAGGGGGGTAGCAAAGCCACTACAGTGTAGGCAGATTTTATGGTCAAATAACATAGGTCCAAAGTGTGTGTTTCTGGTTGGACAAT
This sequence comes from Siphamia tubifer, assembly GCA_020466265.1. Taxonomy (NCBI): domain Eukaryota; kingdom Metazoa; phylum Chordata; class Actinopteri; order Kurtiformes; family Apogonidae; genus Siphamia; species Siphamia tubifer. Next base: position 6,370,681 of record CM035803.1, read on the forward strand.
TGATATATTGTGTGAAACAATATCCATTTTTTTTTTATCTATTCCTGTGGTTGATAATGTTTTTGTAAAACCCTGTGAGACATTGTTGTGATTTGGGGCTTTATAAATAAAATTTAATTGAAAAGTCCTAAATGAGAGCTCACATCAACATGGTTGAAGTCCCCTGATATTATGATGAGCACCGGGTCTGAACACATAAACTGTAACTGCGATGACGTGAGAGAAGTTCAGAAGCAAATAATATGGTCTAACACCGACCACCAGGAGCATCACGGGTACAGATGTTATTTTTTACCATGATGTGGCCAGAATAACACCACTTATTACTGACCACTGACAAGTCCACCACCGTTTGCTTTCTCACATAACTCTGCTCTGACAAGTGTGGGTGTGGTGTGAATTTGGTGATCCTCCATCAACGCTGTCAGAAGTTATTGAGAGTACAGTGTTACCGGACGGACAGATGGACACACAGAAGAACAGCATTTCTATGTACCCCGTCGGGGTGATGGTGTCATGACCTCTGCTCTGTTAACCTTTCCCCCAGTCATCTCCACACTCACCTGGTCCTGCACTGTGCAGCTGCAAGCCGTTCCTCATCTGTGGCTATAAAAGCAGTAAGACTTGCAGTTGCCAGTGCGGGACCATTCAGTAATGTCACCTCCATAACCCGGACAGTTTTCCATCTCCTCAGTCACCATAACCCGGACATTCATCATCACCACGGACTCTGGCCGTTTGTTCCCAAGTTTTGGTTTGGTTTTGTCTCTGTCTTGTTTTTATGTTGCGTTTTTGTTATTAAATCCGTTCTCCCTTCAGCACTGTGCATTTGAGTCCTCTCTCACCTCACCCCCTCCATGACAGATGGGGGACAATTATGAAATATGAAATCATCTAATCCCACTGACACTCAACTTTACCACACAAATTCACTACCCACACTCACACACATCATGTTTTGTAATGAGCAAAAAAATAGAACAAATACCAAAAACAATAGCAATATAAAACTAAAAAAAGGGGGGAATAATCATGGCCTCCCAATAAGTAAATCCTATTGTCCATACCAAAGTCTTATTCAAGATCCCCAATATCATAACATTACATCCTTCAGTTTATCTACAAATAGACGGTTAAGTTATGGCTCTGTGGATCTAACGTAAAGTTGGTATGTAATCATTCTCTGAGGGTAGCAGTCTCCCATTAACGCTAATATGTGACCTGCCACCACGAAACCAGGCATAAGTCGCGCTGAGCCGTTCAGAGCTACAGCCAAATTTAGGCTGGAAGGTGATTTCTTATTTGTGTTTACACCTTATCAAAAAACGGTACCTTAACACCTCTATGTTCACTTCCTGTGGTCATTACATTGAAATCCAATCAATAAAGGTGTTTATTGAGTCAATTATTTAAGCGGCGACAAAAGTTCAGGTATTGCTGAGCAAAGACAAAGACGACTTCCACCTCTTTTCGCCGAACAAAACGATCTCCGTTCCGTGGGTAAACACCCAAGTGTTTGGTACGAGGTAAAAGCTTATATTGAATGTTCTGTCCAATGGTGTAAGCCAAATGATTATAATACGTCACACTTCTGTCCTATTATTATAATATATAAAACTTCTGTGACATGTCCATCAGAGTGTCCTTTAACATCTGTCAACAATTTGTGTCAATCGGATACAAATTATTATGCGTTGCTAAGGACTTCCTACCCCAAAACAGTCCAAAACTTTAACGGACAATATGTAAAAATATGCAAATTGTAAAATATGTCCAAATGTGGATATTAAAATGACCATAACTTTGGTTCTACTTGTGATAGAAACATCATTTTTTCACCATCTTAAACCTTAGTTTCCACTCTACCAAGATACACACATAACTCTGTTTGGATTTACACACACTTATGACTGGTTTCGTAGTGGTGGGTCACAATTCCACCTTCCACACATCATTTATCTATTCACAGGCTTTACTTCAGTTTATTCTCCTGCAGGTCATAGGTATACTCTTTCCCTTTAGTTTCATTACCAGAACTATTAATCCACTCATTAGTTTGATCCATGATAAGGAATACTTCCAACTATATCTCATGTTATGAGGACAAGGAGTGACAGTTACTGGAGTATAAAAAGTTATCTGATTTGCTCCAAGTCTTTCTGCTCCCTTACCCTCATGACTTTAGCTTGCTCTGGGGTAACTCCATTCAGCTGAATGAACAATTTACAGTTCTTTGCCCATGTTGCTTTAATCCTATTGTTTTTCTAAGGGATGTGTGCTTCTTGGTTAGATGTTCATTCAAATATACCTCAGATCCATTCAGTTTAGCTCCTTGCTACAACAGTTCAAAGTGTAGAATAACAGCTGGTTTGGTTTTATCCTTCTGAGGAAGAGTATGAGAAGCCAAGATGTTTTTGTGTCTACATGTATGTTCTTCTCCACTAGGAATTGCAAAACCTGAGTCTGTGGTTCTGTGGACCAGCATCTTCACTCACATTTCTGCCGTCTGCTACTGCTTTGGCATTAGTACGGGGTTGGATGTCCATGCCGGTTAGAAGAACATCTTCCTGTCGCGTGTATTTCTCTATGTCAAAGATGTGTTTTTCAAGCTCATAGATTGTTTTTTCCTTTTCTGTTATGATGCTTTTAAGTTGCTTAACTTCGTCAAAAAGTGTCATTAATGTTGCTAGCTGCTTAGTGACTTTGGTCATATCCTCATGAATGTCATCCTCCATTTGCAGATTGTAATTTATTTTCTTTGTGGGAGGCATTAACAATCTTTCTTTTTAATCTTTGACAACTTTACTCAGTTTGTCATCATTGAAATGTTTGTTGCTCATCTATTAGCAAAGCAGCGATCTACAGGATACTGCCATGAAGTGTCCTTTCTCTGATTGATACCTTAGCAACTCTGTGCTACCTGTAGCTAAGAGCTAAGCTGAAGCTAATGCAGGCAGACTAGCTACAGATAAAAGCTAACCTGAAGCTAATGGAGACAGACAGGCTAAAGCTAAAAGCTAACCTGGAGCTAATGAATGTAGACAAACTAAAGCTAAGAGCTAACCTGGAGCTAATAAAGGTAGACAAACTAAAGCTAAGAGCTAACCTGGAGCTAAATGTGGTAGACAGACTAAAGCTAAGAGCTAACCTGGAGCTAAATGTGGTAGACAGACTAAAGCTAAGAGCTAACCTGGAGCTAATGGTGGTAGACAGACTAAAGCTAAGAGCTAACCTGGAGCTAATGTTGGTAGACAGACTAAAGCTAAGCGCTAACCTGGAGCTAATGTTGGTAGATAGACTAAAGCTAGAACCTTCTCCACACAGGAGATAGTCCTGTTCTAGACAGACAGGAAATACAGTCCAAACACAAACAAAATTACAACAACAACAAAAAAAACAATTTAAGCAGATTAAGAAAAGAAAGTGTCAATTCTAGAACTTTCCTGAAGAACTCGGAGTTTGGACTGAAACATGTTCAAAGAAAAATGCATAAAATAAAAGCCTCTGTACGCGTGAATGGAACAGTCAACAAAATAAAAGCTTCTGTACGAGTGAATGGAACAGTCAACAAATTAAAAGCCTCTGTACAAGTGAATGGAACAGTCAACAAAATAAAAGCCTCTGTACAAGTGAATGGAACAGTCAACAAAATAAAAGCCTCTGTACGCGTGAATAGAACAGTCAACAAAATAAAAGCCTCTGTACAAGTGAATGGAATAGTCAACAAAATAAAAGCATCTGTACAAGTGAATGGAACAGTCAACAAAATAAAAGCCTCTGTACGCGTGAATAGAACAGTCAACAAAATAAAAGCCTCTGTACAAGTGAATGGAATAGTCAACAAAATAAAAGCATTTATACAGAGATAATAATAATATAGTCGATTAAAGATTTATTATCTGTTCCTTAACTCTACTTTTCCTTTCTTCTTGTGTGAGCATTGTCTTCTGGAACATTCTTTAGTTTCCTGTTGAATAAACTTTTCTCTTCTCACCTGTGTTTGCTTGCTGGACTGTCTGTCGCTTCCATTCTCTTTCTGTTCTTTAAAATGACTTTATTCTTCTTTAAAACCTAGTTCCATGCCAGTGTTGCAGTTTCTCCAGGGTGTGTTCTATTTAAACTCATCTAAAACATCCTTCATTTCATCCTACATGGAGGAGGCGTGGCCACACACTGAGGAGGCGTGGCCAAGACAAAGATGAACTTTATCTCAATGCTTCAGGTATTAGTCTGTGCCCTGTTACTGTGTTTTTACTGGAACAGGGTTTTTTTTATTTAACCCTTTAAATGACAAGTTTCTAATGTAAATAAACCACATTTTATAAATTTAACTATTTAAAAAACAGGTTTGGAGTGAAGATATTTTTCCTTGAAGATATTTTTCCTAATTCAATAATTTTTTTAATAAAAAATGTTTTGCTTCATTCAAGATTTTTTCTCATATTTTTAAGATTTTTATTCTAACTTCAAGACTTTTTGTGCCTAATTCAATATTCATTTGATATATTAGAAAATGTTTTGCTTCATTCGTTTCATAATCTGTTTTGTTTAATTCAAGATTTCAGGGTTTTTTGCTGACTAGGAGATATTTTAGATCTAATTGATTCTGAATTGAATATTTGAATCTTAATAATAATAACAATTAAGGCTCTTACTTTGGCGGGTTGTCCTCCGGCAGATGTTCGGCGTTCACACTTCACATCCCGAATGAAGCTTTAACACACACTGAACATTTACAGCTCAAACAGCTGATCCACTGATATTTGTCGAAAGACTTTCCTGTGACCTTTGACCTCTGACAGAAGACGATGAAACCTGTGACCTTTCTGCTCCAATAATCCTGCGCCCCACGTGGAAACAGGTGGAACTGCAACCAAAGGGAATCCGGAAATGTGCAACGAGTGGGACCCTGTGACATATCCCTCCCAAATTATGAGACAATGGGTTTGACCTTTGAAGGTCACTCAAGGTTAAGGGTCATGATGCCATTTTGGAGTCTACATGTAGTTTCCTATCTGTCCACAATAGTAACAGAGTACTTACCACAACTCTGGAGTTACCACCACAGTGGTGGGGGTGTGGGGGACACATTGGGTGGGGAGGGCCTACCCCGAGAAACATGCAACGACTGGATGGACGTGGGCGGGACTAAGGTCTGGACATTCTGCACAGCTGCAGATTGTGTTGTTATGGCCTGAAATATGACACTCAGATGCAGCGCAGTCAAAAAGCTGCATCAGGTGCATTTCATTGGACATATTTCTTCGTGGAGTGCTTTTATTTGTTAATTTATTTTGGCAAATCTAAGCACTACGAGGATGGAATATAGTTTTTTATTTTTTATATTCGTCTGAACCTGATTAGAGTACTGACTCATTCAAGACTGTTTTTTTTTTGTTGTTTACTCAAAGTTTCCTGTACACCACTGGAACTACACATATGAAGACCATGGTGAAGCAGTGACATTAAAATAATCAAATGAGGCTTCAGTGACTGACAGCAGGTTTATTTTTAACACGTCAGATATGTTTGATAACACTGTAGATTTTGCAGTGTTAATTTGGAGACAATGGGACCAAATACACTCTAGAAGAAGTTAAATAAACTCTCTAAGTGTTGATTTAACACTGCAAAATTTACTGTGAATGTTCAGTCAGTTATATTTAAGAACCTGTGTACAATTATATTATAGAGTCATTTCTACACTAACGAATGGTAAATGTTTTTGATTCCATGAACATTGCACAGACCATATGGTGTATGAAAAAATAATAAACTTAGAGTCTTCCTCGGTGGTCTGGATAGATTTTTACCAGATCTTCTTCTTTCAACAGTGCTGTCATTGTTCAAAAGTGTGAAATTTAACAATTTACAATTTTATCATTCTCTTTGTACTATCTCAGAGTGTTGAAATTGCGTTGAACATCCTGAAGAGAACGTCCTGAGCACCGCCCCGGTCCCACCCCCCCGTCCGTCCGTCCGTTCCAATCTAGCATCTACCCAGAAACATGTAAATGTTAAGATTTCATTTCCTGCCTTCAACCTTTTACATAATGTGTGTTTACTCGTGTTCTTGTGGGTGTGGTCATGTGGACAGGGGTCATGTGACCAGGATGTAGAAGCGTGTCCGTTAACAAACCCACCTCTGGTAAACACAACTGATGCACACGCACTCATCAGCTGTTACTGGTTAAAGAATAAACCAACATATGCTTTTATTTTACTATTATTACAGCTTTTATTTTAACTTTTTCTCCAGTGTTTTTACACATAAATAACTGTTGAGATGTTTGAGGTGTCCACTAAAACTTTATATATTGTACTTTTGTTTTCACTGTTACACTTTAAAAATGTCATGTACAGTTTACACTGTAAAAAGTTGATCCAGAAGTTACACTGTAAACGTTTATGTTTGGGTTACACTGTAAAAGGTTTATGTACAGGTTACACTATAAAAACTTCATGTACATGTTACACTGTAAAAAGTTGATCAACAAGTTACACTGTAAAAAGTTTCTGTACAAGTTACACTGTAAAAAGTTTCTGTACAAATTACACTGTAAACTGTTAATGTACAAGTCACACTGTAAAAAGTCTATGTATAGGTTACACTATAAATGGACTGTACTTATATGGCACATTTTATTCACCACTTGGTGCCCAAAGTACTTTACAATTCCTCACATTAACCCATTCACACACACACACACACACACACACACACACACACTCATACACCAGTAGACGACTGCTGCCTGACTCTACTGGGAGCAACTTCGGGTTCAGTGTCTTTGCCCAAGGACACGTCGACATGTGGACAGCCAGAGCCGGGATGCAAACCGCCAACCCTTCGATCATTGGACAACCCGCTCTACCAACTGAGCCACAGCCACCCAAAAAATAACAAATCCAGAAAAATGTCATGTTCAGGTTACACTGTAAAAAGTTGATGTACAACTTACATTGTAAAAGTTTATTTTGGGGTTACACTAAATAGTTTATGTATAGGTTACACTGTTAAAAATGTAAAGTGCATGTTACACTGTAAAAGGTCTATGCACAGGTTACACTGTAAAATGTTTGTGTAAAATTTACACTATAAAAGTTTATGTTCAGATTACACTGTAAAACGTTAATGTTCAAGTTACAATGTAAAAAAAAGTTATGATCGGGTTACACTGTAAAAAGTTTATGTTCGGGTTACACTGTAAATAGCTTATGTATAGGTTACACTGTAAAAAAATGGGATGTGGATGTTACACTGTAAAACGGGATTCCCCAATTAGATTTCATCAAGGGCCAAAATCTGACCTGGGCACCAAGCCGAGGGCCACAGCACCTGTGGGGCACATGGTGGCAGGGAGGGGGCGCCACAGCAGCCCCACTCCAATGACAGTACAGATAACAATGTTGAAACTGTGTGACCCTAACAAATAGTATTCCTGAATCCCAGGCACAACTAATAATTCCACTATAAGTGCAAAGACAAATTGCACTCAGGAAACAAAAGTTGAGAACTAACCATTTACTCAAAATAAATATTTGGTGATTAAAGTCTGCTTGGAAAGTTACCAGATTTATAACAGCAGCTCGGTAACTCAACATAACATTTTTAAAATAGACTTTTCTAGTCTGCTTGAACAAATCAACAGTAATACAGCTGTAACAGCAGCCAGTTGTACATACTTAAATAATAAGTACTTAAAAAAAAATTAAAAAAATAAAAAAATAAATAAAAAAATAAAAAATAAACTATATATATATATATATATATATATATATATATATATATATATATATATATATATATATATATATATATATATATATATATTTGTCAAGGGTTCATTTGACTTCAGTGGTTTTTCATGCAGTGATGAGGAGTGCACAATTTTAACAGTGGAAAAAAAAAAGTTACAAGAGATCTCAAAACAATAAAATAAAGTTGTCTCTTTCTTGTCTCTGTCCGTTCACCCCCCCCCACCCCAAAAAACCCCAAAACAAACAAAAAAACATAAGAAAAAACAGATTTCAGCCACACTCTTACTTCAAATTCAAATTCAAATCTCTCTAAATCTACAGAACTCAGGTCCAACTACAACCACCCACACTACTAGGAAAAGCTCCCCTTTATATATCCCTAAGTTCCAACCATGGGCATAACAATTACAGCTTTATTTAATTAACACACAATCTACAATATTTACATAGAACATACATCAACTGAAAACATATTAACTCATATAAACAATGGCAGCAATTATCCTCCATACATAAACACAAACAGAAGAAAAACCAAAACAATGAATGAATATCTGTGTCCTGTCGTCAATGGTTAAGTGTTCTATGAAGCTAATTATGATTATATAACAGTGGTCCAGTTCTGCACCAGGTGTGTATGTGTGTGTGTGTGCGCGTGCACCCCCAGACGCCCACCACATGGAAAAATGGCTGAGTAGTGAGGCAAGGTCCAGATGACAATGTCCAGTTTAAACATATGTTACGGTAGAGCCGCGCTTCACACACTCCAAAAATGACGAGAGAAAGAAAACAACAAAAAAGACGAGAAAAAATAAAAACATGCAGGGCAGAGATGAAAGCGCACTAATGTTGCACCGTCACAATATTTTAAAAAAATTATTATTTTTGCTCACAAGTTGGTGTGGGCCAGTCTGTGTCCTCTGGCCCGCAGGCCATTTCCGGCCCGCGTGCCGCCTATTGGGGAACCCTGCTGTAAAAGCTCTATGTACAGGTTACACTATAAAAAATTTTCTGTACAAGTTACACTGTAAAATGTTCGTGTTCAGGTTACACTAAAAATACATGTGCAGGTTACACTGTAAAAAGTTCATGTACAATTTACATTATAAAAGTTTATGTTCAGGTTAAACTGTAAAATGTTAATGTTCAGGTTACAATGTAAAAAAAAAATTATCGCGTTACACTGTAAAAAGTTTATGTTCAGGTTACACTGTTAAAGTTCATGTACAGGTTACACTGTAAAAAGTGTAACCTGTACAGGTTACATTAATTCAATAGTCACACAGGTTTATCTGGATACAATTATTGAATCAAAGATATAGTTAATCAATGTTTAGATTTAGGGTAGACCCAGTGGTTGGGGTAGACCCAGGATCTGCAATGACTCACCTGTGTTCTGTACTGACCTGTGACCCCAGACCTCTTTACCTGGATGGACCTGCCCCCCCTTTTCATCTACAAATGGACGTTCATCTATAGTCTGTCCGTCCATGGAAGTGGATCTGTCCTTCATTGTGGTTTCCCCATGATTTCTTTTTCCCACAAAAAAAAAAACAAAAAACGCCAACTGCGGTGAAATCTTTTGAGTATGATCGTAAGGTTTTACTCAGACTACAGACTTTAAGCTATTCTCAGGGTGTCAAGTTGGACACTCTGAAGAAGTTATGGGACTATGGGCTGCTGCTGAGCTGAGCTGAGCTGCCCTCCTCCATGGACCAACGCAGAGAGAGGCAGTGATTATGGTTAGCGACAGAAGTGGCAGTGAGTGTGCCTTCATACGGGGACCGACTCAGGAAGAGACCAAGGCGGCGACTGCGTTTCGCGACCGCAGAGGTTCCACAAGGAGAGAAGGAGGCGGTGTGACAGGAAGCGCAAACAGAGCTGCAGGGGTGGATTACTGGCTAAGCTAAGAGCTAACCCCTTTAGATCTCCGCTCCCATCTGTCCTCCTTTCCAATATTCAATCTTTGGAAAATAAACTGGACTATCTGAAACTGGATCTAACAGCTCGACGGGAGGTAAGAGACTGTTGTGTTTTAATTTTGACTGGATCGTGGCTTAATTCAGCCATACCTGATGATACCATTAGCCTGCAGGGGCTAAGTTGTTTCCGTTTGGATAGGAGTCTAGCCCTCAGTGGAAAGGCCCGTGGTGAAGGTGTTGTCATTTACATAAAAAAAAAAAATGGTCAAGGAACACAGCTATGGTCTCTGGTCAGTGCTTTCCTGACACAGAAGCCCTCAGTGTTCTGTACCAGACCATCACTGAGTTGCAGACCACATATCCAGAGGGCGTTTTCATTGTGGCTGGTGATCAGGCTAACATGAAGACAGTTCTCCCCCATTTCCACCAATATGTGAACTTTGCTACTAGAGGACATAACATACTGGACTTGCTCTACACTAACATCAGGAATGCCTACAGATCCACCGCCCGCCCCCATCTGGGTCCTTCTGACCATCTGTCAGTATGGCCCTTGCTCATCAGAGAGAAGCCCACCGTGAGACGGGTGAGGGTCTGGCATGAGGGGGCTGTGGGGGCCCTGCAGGACTGTTTTGAGCGTACAGACTGGGACATGTTCAGAGCTGCTGCAACGGATAAACATCACACAAATGTGGAGGAGTATGCTGCATCCGTGTCTGCCTATATCCTAAAGTGCTCAGAGAACCTTTGTGTCTTTGAAAACATTTCCATCAGGGCCAACGAGAAGAAATGGATGACTCGGGAGGTACGGGACAAGCTGAAAGCTCGGAATGCTGCTTTCAAATCCGTTGATGAGGCAGTGCTCAGAACAGCCAGAGACCACCTCAGCCGGGCTGTTAGAACAGAAAAGCGGGCACATGCTGGGAGAGATTCAGAGGTTCTTTCATGATCCCAGAAACACCAGGATCATGTGGCAGGGGATAAAGTCAATCACAGACTATAAGGCTGCTCCTCCATTGTGTGATGACAATCCACACCTCCTTGAGGAGCTCAACAAATTTGTCTGTCCCTTTGGGAGGAAAAACAGTGCTGCAGAAAAACACAGCCCTCTCCGTGATGAAGCAGCACTGATCCTCAGTGTGGATGCAGTCCATAAGACCCTGGGAACGCAAAGCAGCAGGCCCTGACGGCATCCCAGGATATGCTTTCAGGGAGTGTGCTGACCAGCTTGCACAAGTCCTTACAGACATTTTTAACATTTCTCTGGAACAGGCTGTGGTTCCGTCATGTTTTAAATGTGCCACAATTATACCAGTACCCAAAAAAGCCCTTGTCACATGCCTTAATGACTATTGCCCGGTGGCACTAACATCTATTGTGATGAAGTGTTTTGAAAGGCTGGTAAAGGACGACATCATCACCACACTGTGCCCTGGATTCAACCCACACCAGTTTGCTTACCAGCCAAATTGTTCTACCGAGGACGCCATTTCCACCACTCTCCATCTGAGCCTGCCACATCTGGAGGAGAAAAACACCCACGTGCGAATGCTGTTGGCTGATTTTAGCTCAGCATTCAACACAATCATCCCCCAGCAGCTGGTGAGCAAACTGAGTTCACCGGGCATCAGTACCCCCATGAGATTTCCTCACCAATAGACCACAGTCAGTGAAAGTGAGAAGTACCAGCTCCAGCTCCATCTCTCTTTCCTTTGGATCCCCACAGGGATGTGTTTTGAGTCCACTACTGTTTACATTGTTGACACATGACTGTTGTACTGCATCCGCATCAAATCATAGAGTTAAGTACGTGGATGAGATAACAGTAGTGGGTCTCATTCGGGATAATGATGACTTGTCTTACAGCGAGGAGGTGGATGGTGGAGTGTTGTGGGGTCAACAATCTTATCCTGAATGTTGAAAAAACTAAAGAACTGATTATTGACCTCAGGAGGAAGCAGCCCAACCACTCACCCCTCATTATAAACAAACTGTATAAGTGGTCAACAGCGCCAAGTTCCTGGGGGTGCACATAACAAACAGTTTGGACTGATCAGTGCACACAGCATCACTGGTCAAACAGGCTCAGAAACGTCTGCACTTCCTGCGGCGGATGAGGACAGCACCATAGAGTCGTTGCTGTCCACCTGTATCTCCACCTGGTTTTCCGGCTCTAGGGCCTCAGACAGGACATCAGTTCAGAGGGTGGTGAGGACGGCAGAAAAAATCATGGGCATGTCTCTGCCATCTGTTCAGGATGTTGCAGACAAGCCTAGTCTCAGTAGAGCCCGTAAGATCATCAGTGATCCCACCCACCCACAACATGAACTGTACTTCCTGATCCCCTCAGGGAGAAGGTTCCGCAGCATCACAACCAGAACAACTAGGTTCTGTAACAGTTTTATTCCACATGCTGTAACACCGTTAAACTCCAAGTAAATTCCTTGATGTATATGTCTGCAGAGTGGGTGGCTTTAGATGGGTATTTAAGTGTGTGTGGTGGTAGAGAGGTGTACATATTATAGTTTTAGTATAGTTTTTAAGTATTCATTGGACTTTTTTTTATATTTTTATGGGATTGTTTTATTTTTTATTGGACTGTTTTTATTTTTTAATTCAAATTTTATGATTGATTCTTATGTCCGATGGTGAGCTTCTGCATCGAAATTTCACTGAATGTGCACTATGGTGGATATTTTTGACAATAAAGTGGCGATTCTATTCTATTCTATTCTATTCTATTCTATTCTATTCTATTCTATTCTATTCTATTCTATTCTATATGTAGCGTGATGCAGAGAGTGATAAGTGTGATATGAAGTGTGAAACAAATAGTGATGCAGAGTGATACAGAGAGTGATATGAAATGTGATACATTGATAGACAGTGAAACAAAGAGTAATACAATGATCAGAAGAGTGACACAATGATAAAGATAGTGAAACAGAGTAATACAATAGGTGATAAAGAGAGTGATATGGAGTGATAGTGATATGAAGTGTGACACAGATTGATAGAAAGAATGATTCAACTCATAATGCAATGATACAAAGAGTGACACAGAGAGTGATATGAAGAGTGATGCAGAGAGTAATATGGAGAGTCATATGAATTGTGATATGAAGAGTGATACAGAGTGGTATGGAGAGTGATACAGTGATACAAAGGGTGATAAGTGATACATAGGGATACAGAGTGATATGAAGGGTGATTGTGATGTGAAGAGTGATATACAGTGAAACACAAAGTGATATTAAGGGCAATAGAGTGATACTGAGAGTGAAATGAAGCCTGGTGCGGAATGATATGAAGAGTTATACAGAGGATACACCGTGATACAAAGAGTGGTAGTGATAGTGATATGGAGTGATACAGAAAATGATATGGAGTGATACAACAAGTGATATAAAGAGTGACACGAAGTGTGAAACAGTGATCAGAGAGTGATTCGAAGAGTGATAGAGTGAAACAGAGTTATATGAAGAGTGATAGAGACAATAATACAGTTGTGGCTCAGTTGGTAGAGCGGGTCGTCCAAAGATCAAAGGGTTGGCGGTTTGCATCCTGGCTCTGTCTGTCCACATGTCCAAGTGTCCTTAGGCAAAGACACGGAACCCTTTGTTAGTGCGTGAATAGGTGAATGTGAGGCTAATGTAAAGAGCTTTGAACCGTGAAGGTGGAAAAGAACTATAGAAGTGAAGAACATTTACAGAGGAAATGGTCTGAACTTCTATAGCGCTTTTCCACCTTCATGGTGCTCAAAGCGCTTTACATTAGCCTCTCATTCGCCCATTCACACACACACTCATACACCAGTAGGTTTCTAAGGTCTATGGTAAGTCCTACTGGGGGCCTAAGTCAAGGTACAGTGTCTTGCCCAAGGACACTTTGACATGTGGACAGCCAGAGCCGGGACGCGAACCGCCAACCTCTCAGTCATTGGGCGACCCACTCTACCAACTGAGCCACAGCCGCCCAAGTGACACAGAGAGTAATTTGAAGAGTAATGTGGAGTATTACAGAGAGTCATGGAGTGTGTTACGAACAGTGATAATACAGAGAGATACAAAGACTGCTGCAGAGTGATATGAAGAATACATAAAGTGATACAAAGAATTATACAGTGATACAGAGAGTAGTGCAGAGTGTGATATGAGGAGTGATGCGGAGAGTTATACGGAGAGTGATGCAGAACTATAATAAGAGTGATATGGAGAGTGATAGTGATACAAAGAGTGATAGTAATAATGATTAGGGCATTAACGACTTCCGTTTTTTATTGACTTATCTGTCAATAAAGTCGGAGTTGAGTTGACGTGTCGTGATGACATCACATTGTCAGTTAGGAACAACACAGACACCTGTCTAAAACAAAACAAACCACACAGACACACGTTTGTCCAGCAATGAGCAACTTGTATTCAAGTTCACTGCAACCTAACAACATCCACTCATGAGACACAAGCATCAACATTATAACCCCAACAAAACAAAGGCTAACATTAGCAAAGAGTTTCCTGTTGAATTTAACTGAACAACATCAGTAGGTGAACATATGTCCACATTTTGTCTGGACTCACGGCTCTAAAACCGGACTGTCCACACGTCCGTCATGGGTCCTAACTTTTTATATTAAGTGCAAAAAGGCAGCGACCAAGACGCACACCACACTGTCCACATCATGTTTGGAAAAAAGGAGTGTGTTGTCTGCACTGCTGCTCACATCAGGTTAGCTAGCGGATGCTGCTTATATCACGCAGATTAGCTAGCGAATGCTTCTTCAGATGGCCGTGCATTTTTTTTTCATATAAGGTGAAGTAAAAGAGAGTGACAGACACTCTATTTTGTTTTGTTAGCCGATGACAACTGTCTTATCTCCAGCAGCCATGTCTGCTTTAGGTCTGACTGTGTTTACGCGCCAAGAGAGAGAGAGAGAAAGAGAGAGAGAGAGGGAGAGAGAGAGAGAGGGAAAGAGAGAGAGAGAGAGAAACTCCTCCAAATTTAAGTCAACTTGTGTGATGGGAGTCGACCTAGTAGTGATACTGAGAGTGAAACTAAGTGTGATGCAAAGGGATATGAAGAGTGAAGCAGAGAGTGATACAAAGAGTGATGCAGAATGATACAGAAAGTGATGTGGAGTGACATAGTGATACAGAGAGTGATATGGAGAGTGGTCCAGAGGCAGGGTGTCCCAGTAGAGAAAGTTCTACTGCTGAGGTGAGTGATGGGCAGTTCCAGCTGCAGCTCAGAATGTTCTGGAGTCTCTAACTTTGGACTGAAGTGACTTTAAAAGTACAAATATAAAATATCAACTCAAATCAATAATCATTTCATCAGTATTTGCTTTGAGTTAATTCAAGTCAGTTGTTTTATTTTATTTTATTGATTTAAAAGCATCATCCAGAACAACAGTTGTAAAATAATAAATACATGCTGTAAATATGTCACTAGATATGAAAACAATTAAAGCCTTTAAACCTGCATAAATGAACCAAACATTCTGTTCTGTCTGACACTAAAACTATCTTTGTGTTTGTAGTGTGAGAGAAGATGAGCTGAAACTGAGCTTTGACTGTCAGTATGAAAATGATAAATGATGTAATCTGAAATGTAACAGTGGTTTTAAAAACAGGCTGGTGTTTTATGACTTTATTAATGGAATAAACAACTGCTTCATCTGCCTCTATATCTAATTTTTAACTAAAAATTATCTGTTTAACAACCTGTTAAAAATAAGGCAGAAAGCAGGAAATAGAATCACATTTTCTCCAAATGTTTCTGTGGACGACCCCAACCCCCACCCACATTCAGATCGCCTGCTACTCCGCCCCTGGCCTGTTATTAAGTGTTTTGTGTATTTGTTGATACACTGTGATCTGTATATTTTAAATATGTGTAAATGATAAACTGAGTCAGAATATTTTAAACAAATGCACTTACTATATTTTCTGCACCATAAAGTGCATTAAGTGAAAAAACAAACAGATAAGTCTGTCAGTCAAAATTTATTATATATCTTCACAATAACTCTCACTTTTGTCTCACGTTAATGAGTGTTTTCACAATAACTGCCAACACTGTCGAGTTGTAACATGTAACTAAACACACTCTTACTCTGCTAAATCAAACAAACATATTCACAATAACTGTCAAAATGATTCAGTTATGACACATAAAATACAACACAATACACTGACTTTTTCAGTTCAGTCCTTATACACACACTATAATATTATGGTATGTACAGTATTCCACTCCTGCTTGTGTGTGTAGCCGTTAGTGCGACAGATCGATAAGTTTCCCAAGAAAAGCCGGACGCCAGAACTTGGTTCCACACTTGACTCAGTGTAAAACTGCAAACATACAGAATATGTTTCAGTTACATTCATTGTTTTAACACATTTACATGAAATGTAAATGTAACCATTGAAATGAAAATAAATAGATCACTAGCTCAATGCTAAATTGAATGGGAAAATCGATAGACACGCTATCAATTAGCATTTGCTGGTTAACATATGAATTCTATTGTCTTTTTATCCAACAACAAATGCTCACATCAAAGACATTTTTGCCGTTACGTCTCCAATAACGGAACATAAAATACTTAGAGGTGTACGTTTTCCTGTCCATACAAGCAGAAAGAAAGAACATGTCAGTTCGGTTCCAACTATGCTACAGAGTTGGTCTCTCTGGGTCTGTTTTTAACTGGTTTGAATCATTTTTAACCAACAGGGAGTTCTCTGTTAGTTTTGGGGAACACTCATCACAGAGGCATTCTGTGGATTGTGGTGTTCCCCAAGGTTCCATTTTCGGTCAAACCCTTTTTAATCTTTATATGATGCCTCTAGGACAGGTCAGCAGGAGGTACATCATTAACTTTCACAGCTATGCTGATGATACCCTACTTTACATTGTCTCCTGATGACCTTAGCCCAATCGACACACTTTTTAAATGCATTTTAAATATTGAGGCCTGGATGGAAGCAAACATCCTCCAGCTCAACCAGTGCAAAACTAAGGTTTAGTTATTTCAGAGAGAGAGGCTCAAAGCTAAGCTCCAAGTGTACCCAGTAGCCCCTTCAGAAATGGTTAAGAACATGGGTGTTTTATTTGACTGAGCTTAGCTTTGAGCCACGCATAAGGGCCGTTGAGAAAACTGTTTTTTTATAATTTTAAAAATGTTGCCAGAGTGCGACCCTTTCTCTCTGGAGCCAGTGCAGAGACTCTGATTTGTTACCAGTCGTACACCAACACTGGTACACTGGTACACCAACAATGGCCTTTTTCTTCCGAAAAAGACCATTGCACCACTGCTCCAGAACTGATGAGGACAGAAAAAAAGGGGGGTGGGGTAAATCACACCAGTGCTCAGGTCTCTGCACTGGCTCCTCTGAGCTTCAGGATCCATTTTAAAGTGCTTTTATTGATTTTTAAGAGTCTTAATGGTTGTGGCCCTGTTTATTTATCATATCTACTTTTAAAGTACTTTATTTGTCATTATACATTGTACAATGAAATGTGTCCTCTGCATTTAATCCATCCTTCATTGGGGCACCTGTAAGGAGCAGTGGGCAGCCATGTGCGGTGCCCGGGGACCCATCTCCAGCTGTAGAGCCAGGCTCATGCTCAGAATCCCCTGGCTGGGGGAAACCCAAACAACCCAAACAAACATATTTTTGGGTGATGGGGGAAACCGGAGCAACCCATCCAGACACGGGAGAGAAAACTCCACACAGAAAGGCCTGCACGGTCGAACCTAGGCATTCTTGTTGTGAGGCAAGAGCGCTAACCGCTCAGCCACCTTTTAACATATGTGCCCTCTGGTACCCTCAGGTCCTCAGGGAGTAAAAGCATTTAATTGTTCCTGGAGTTCACATTAAAACACACAAAGAGGCTTCATTCAGTTTTCATTTCCCCAAACTATGGAACAGTCGACCTGAGGATCTGAACTCCCAGTGTTGATATTTTTAAGGTTAAACTGAAAACCTACCTTTTAAACTTAGCTTTTAATTACACTTTTAATTTAAACATTAATTTTTTCTGCTATTTTATGTATGTAATCAAATTTTATTACTACTATTTATTATTATTTATTTATAAATTAAAAAATATATATATTTTAACTGTATATACGACTGCAGGATAATGGGGGGGTCTGAGGTAAAGCGCTTTGTGCTACATGCACCATGTATGAAAAGTGCTAAAGAAATAAAGTTTGATTGATTAATTGATAGAGGGCCCCCTTTAATCTGACCACTAGAGGAACCCCTTTACCTGGTTTTAACAACATAACATCACATACAGGATATTTTAGTCCACTCCCTAAGTGCCGTGTACAACACAAAATGCCTTGCCAAAAGTCACTAAGCACAAGAAGAATTAATCCAAAGTGCTCTGGATGATTAAGCGATCTGTGGTTTTAATAGAAATTAAAGGCTTCTCAGTGTGCCTTATAGTCCATAAAAAGTAGGTTTCTAAATAAATTTCACTTTGTTCATATTATTCACATAGTTTAAAAGAATAGTTAGTCTATAACTACATTCACACAGCGGGTCTTGATGCACAATTCAGATTTTTTTGTGAAATACGACTTTTTGTGTGCTCGTTCATATTACACATTAAATGTGACTTGTATCAGTCTTGAGTGTGAATGGGATGTATCCCTGTAGTGACCCTGAAAGGATTCTACATGCACAAGATGCTCCAACTCAATGAGAAATGAGGAAATATGGCAAAGTACGTAACATATGTGACATGCTAAGACATGTGCAGGAAAGAGCCAAATAAATCAAGATTTAAGATTTTAAAAATGTATGAAGGGCGGCTGTGGCTCAGTTGGTAAAGCCCAATGACCGAGAGGTTGGCGGTTCGCGTCCCAGCTTTGGCTGTCCACATGTCGAAGTGTCCTTGGACAAGACACTGAACCCTGACATCGGCCCCCAGTCAGACTGACCTTAGACCTTAGAAACATAGATGAGTAAAGTGCTTTGACCATTTACCATAAAGTGGAGGCAAAAACAAGAGGTGCATATAGAGAGAAGGTAAACGACACTGACTGAAGGGATTTGGAGAAGATCAAAGATATGAAGGATACGACTGATACTGACTATCCGGGTTCACCTGTACCCACTGGCCCCACCCCCTTGGTCCTGTACCCACTGGCTCAGCCCCCCTAGACCTGCATATAATGTCTGGTTTGGGCATAAGCTACTACAAAGTGGAAAAAGTTCTTTAACAGATATGAACAGTTTTCCTGGTTCAAGGTTTAGCATCTATACCCTGATGACAAAAAACACTGTAGTGCTAAAGGTCAACCTGTAGATAGTCACATGTTTATGCGTATGTAGTAAATGTAAATACATTAAATTAGTGCTAAACTCATAATATCGTACCTCTGGGTCTTTACTTTTGTTGTGTCGATCACAGCAGTAACTGAAAAAGTCGGACAAGACATAACCATTCAGACTGAAGTAGCATTGAAAAATATTGGATACGTATCGGAATTAGTACCAGATATGAAAGTGGCCTGGGTTGGATTTTATAAAAAATCAGATTTGTGCCATTCAGACTGTCTTTAACGGGTCAGATACAGGTCAAGGTTCAACAAAAAGTCAGTTTTAAGAACATTTACCTGCAATCTGAACGGAGCCTATGTAAACGTTTTCATCACATAATTAACCCCCCCTACACACACACACAACCAGGAAGGGTGTAGCTGTAGGAGGAGGCGGAGCTTCAGATGAAAAACCAGGAAGGATGTAGCTGGAAGAGGAGGCGGAGTTTCAGATGAAAAACCAGGAAAGATGTAGATGTCGGAGGAGGTGGGAGGAGTTTTGTCAGATTCAATGACGGATGAGTGGATGATAACCAACCAGGAGGGAGGAGGAGGACGAAGGTGCGGAGTTACGAGTCAAGCGCCTCAATACCTGCTGGGGACAGGACGAGCGCCTGGAGGATGTCAGATAAAGACACGATCCCTCGCACCACGTCGTCAGAGTCCACCAACACCAGGCGATGAACCTGCAGCACAGACCAGTGGCGGAACATCAAGGATGGTTCCACAGGCACAACAAGCCCCGCCCCCTCACATTACAAGCTCCTCACACGACAACCATTTGGCCATTTTAAAGTTGCTGAAAGTCCAAGGTCATTTTGGAGCCTGCCTATATGTAGTTTCCTATCTGTCGACAATAGTAAAGGAGTACTTATCAATAGTAACTGAGGACTTATCACTATTCTGGAGTTATGACCATTTAAAATCATGTGGCCTTGGTTTAGGCCTTTCAATGCCAGGTTTCCTATGTGTCAATAATAGTAACCCAGTCTCTATCTGCACTGGTTTTTCTGTTATAGTCCATTTGTCCCAGTGATCTCTGACCTCTTAGGTCAAATAGGTCAAAATCTAGTCTCACAAGATGCAGAATTGAAAGACCAGTATTTGGATGCTGATTGGAAGTCTGTATGATGAAGAGTTCAAACGTTATTGCCATAATTTAATTTTGACCTTTGACCTCGAGTCTTTAAATGTGTCTTTAAGGTTCTGCTGTCAATGCACATCAACAGTGTTAGCAAAAAGAAGCTATATGCTAAACTGACTATACTGGAATGAAAAGTAAACTCATGACTTTTTACCCTATGTCTGATCACATTGTTAATGGCCTTGACCATTGACCTATGTATATCAGTCAACATTTAGTGGAATCTATTCTGGACCACCTCACACCTTAACTGACAGTTTCAGGGAAATTAGTCCAGTAGTTTTTGAAAAAAACGTCACTGAAAAACACACAAAAATTAAACAAAAACAAAAGCCCCTGCCCCTCCCCTTTGTGTGGGCTGGGTGATAAAAAGTGGGCGGTACCTCTGCCTTGGCGATGCGGTCGATGACGGTCTCCAGGGTTTCATGGGGGTAACATTTGAGGACGCCCTCCATCCAACAGGCTCTGGACGACAACGCTTCACGCATCGTCATGTTCAGGTTGTTATAGTTTTTCTGTGCAGCCAAGTTCTACCAATATATACAAATATATAAATGAATATATATATATATATATATATATATATATATATATATATATATATATATAAATGAATATATATATATATATATATATATATATATATATATATATATATATATAAAGCAATGCTCTACCAGTATATACATATACAGGGATTGCTGCAAAAAATGTAATTAATAAATTCAATAAAAATAAAATTAACTTACAATGACGTCAAACCTGGAGTAAAGAGCCACCACTTTACCTGCAACAGAAAAGAAAGACCCTTCACATCCAGGAAATACACAGAGACAGGCCACAGACTTATACCTGGAACATCAAAATAAATACCCTGTTCCAGTAAAAACACAGTGACAGGGGACAGACTAATAGCTGGAACACCCTGTTGGTTGACAACGAGCAGAGACTATACCCAGGTGGATGGGCTCAGACTATATCCTGGTGGATGGGCTCAGACTATACCCTGGTGGATGGGCTCAGACTATACCCTGGTGGTTGACGACAGGCAGAGCTGACACTCGTCGTTCTACAAACACACTCAGAGCGTCGTAAACTGACGCTGACTCCTGGACGGTTGCGATCTGTCGGAAAGTTCCAATGTCGACTTCACCAATGCGTCTCTGAAGAAAACGAGGCTTAGGAATCATAGAACCCTAGGAAAGAAGACAAAGAGCGAAGAGACAAGGAGAGGAGGAGGGAGACCGTGGGAGGAGACAAGGAGAATGGCAGGAAGAGGGGGGGGGGATTCAAGATTCAAGATGTTTATTTGTCATATGCAGGTTCAACACAAGGTCAACAATGCAATGAAAAGCTTCAGATCAGAACCATTTGACTCACTAGACAATAGACTAAATCAGTGATAAAGTTAAACAATTGTACACAATGAAATGAAAGGAAATAAGTAAAAAAAAAAAAATTTGCATACACAAATAAGTAAATAAATGCTTGCACACAATAAGTGAACGTCGTAAATATTGCACCTGGATTATGAAACAGGCTGTTGCATGGCTAATAAATAGTATTGAAGTGAGGTAGTGACAAGATGTTATTAAAGTGTTTTAGTGCAGTATTATTGAAAGCATTATCCAGAGGTCAGGAGTCTGACAGCTTGGGGATAAAGATGTCTTTGAGCCTTTTAGTCCGCACTGGCAGGATCCTGTATCATCTACCAGAGGGTAGCAGAAGGAAACGTCCTTGTGTTGGGTGAGTAGTAGTGATGCGTGGTTAGGGGGTTTTACAGAAATCCGCCCCGCCCAATCCCAAGACGTGGCTAGGCCCACCCCACCGAATCCGCATGATGTCACGTATCGATAAACCCAACCCGCAAGCTTAAATTTGTCTCTAAACTCACATAGTACATTCGCGGCATCTTTACCTTGTGCTTCTAATGTTAAAAGTCATGAAGCATAATTTTTGCCTCCTTTCTAACGTCTCAATATGCACTCCAGCACATAAAATAGACTCCACCCACATCATCACTCTATAAAGCCAACACATACGATTCCATACAACCTTCGCATCGCCTGTTTTAATCTTCTCCCTGATCAAGTCCGACATTTTCACTCTTATCTCTGAGTGTTCAGGGACATTTGGCGCTAATAACAAATAACAAAAAGTTGGGATAAAAAAGCATTCAAAACAGGAACTGACGCGCTCGCACATGCGCGAGCCGAGCACGCACGCATGCACACACACACACACCTCAGCGGGTATTGATCGTCCCTGACCCGCCCCACCCGCATCCGCAATATGTATTAATACTGCGACCCAGCCCGCCCGACTCGCGGGTCACCCGCGGATATCCGCTGGCCAGTGGGTAGCCCGCGCAACACTAGTGAGTATGGTCTTCAGTGACCCTACTCAGAACCCTACTGTGGTAAATGTCCTGGATGGGGGGAGGACTGCTGCTAGTGATGTCCTATCCTGCTGCACCACCCTCTTTAGTTCTTTATGGCTCTGAGCAGTGTAGTTCCCATACCACACTGTGATCGATCCTGTCAGCAGGCTCACGATGGTACACCTGTAGAAGATTGCGAGGATGCTGGTGTTCATCTCAAACTTACTTAACTTCCTCAGAAAGTAGACTCTTTGTCTGGCTTTCTTTACCACAGTGTCTGTATGTAATGTACAGGACAAGTCCTTGGTGATGTGTACAATTTGAAGCTGCTGACCTGCTCCACCTCGGCGTTGTTGATGTAGATGGGGGGATAATGGTCTATCAGCTGTCTACTGACCTCTATGATCATCCCCTTACTTTTGCCGATGTTCAAAGAGAGGTTGTTTTCCTGACACCAGTTGATCAGTGATGACACCTCATCTCTGTATGTGCTCTTGTTGTTGGTGGTGATGAAGCCTAAGATGGTGGTGTCATTGGCAAACTTGAGGATAGTGTTGGAACTGTGCCTGACGGTACAGTCATATGTCAACAGGGAGTAGAAGAGCGGGCTGAGAACACAGCCCTGTGGTGTGCCACTACTGAGGATGAGTGCAGAGGAGAGATTTCTGCCGATTCTCACTGCCTGTAGTCCCATATCCAGCAGCAGATAGACTTCTCCAGGCCCACAGCGGTGAGCTTTGTAATCAGTTTGGAGGGGACTATGGTGTTGAATGCCAAACTGTAGTTAAAAAAGAGCATTCTCACGTATGTGTTTCCCCTCTCAAGGTGGGTAAGGGAGGTGTGAACCACTAGAGCAATGGTGTCATCTGTAGATCTCTTTGCTCTATAGATGAAATGCAGGGGGTCCAGGGTGTCAGGGTGGGAGCTTCAGATTTATCTCTAGACGATTCTCTCAAAGCACTCCATGATGACAGATCTAAGTGCAATGGGCCAGTCATTTGGACAGGATGCTCTGGGGGTCTATGGGATGGGAACAATAGTGGAGGTCTTGAAGATGGTGGGCACAATAGACCGGCTCAGTAGATGTTGGTAAACACGCCAGCAAGTTGGTCAGCACAAGTTCTCAGAACCCAGCCTGGAATGCCATCGGACCCTAGTGCTTTGCGGGGATTTACTTTCTTTAAACGCCCATCTCACTGCATCTGTGTTTATACAGAGTACAGCATCTTTACTCTCCACATGTGGTCTGCTGACAGGTGTGGTGTTTTCAACATCAAACTGGGCATAGAAGGTGTTAAGCTTATCCAGATGCGCTGGACAGTTCTGCAGACCTGCTCCTCCCCTTGTAGTCAGTGATGCAGCGTAATCTATGCCACACACATCTCAGATCTGTTGGGCAGATTCCACTTTCTCCCTGTTTTCCCTCTTGGAAGTCCCGATAGTCCTTCTGAGGTCATATGTGGCTACTTTGTAGGACTCAGGGTCTCCTAAGTTGGAAGACGCGGTGCAAGCCTTGAGTATAGCACTCACCTCTGGTCCAGCACAGGGTTTCGGGTTGGGATAGGTGCTGATGGTGGTTTTGGGCACCGTGTCATCAATGCACGGTCGGTGTACACATAGATATCACCCTCCAGCAAACATCTGCTAGTCAGTTGTTTCAAAGCAGTCCTGTTGCACCTCAACAGTTGTATTATTCCATTTGTAGATCTGTCTGTGAACCTGTTTTTCCAGTTTGAGCCTTTGTCTGTAAGAAGGCAACAGCAGAATAGCACTGTGGTCAACTTTGTCAATGCCTGGGTGGAGGAAGGGTTTGTAACTGTCTTTGAATGAGGTGTAACATTGCTCTTGACTCTGCTTCCCTCTGGTGGGGAGAGATATGTGCTGGTAGCATTTTGTTTGAACTACTTTTCATATTTGCTCTATTGAAATCCCTCCAGTCTGTTTATGATCTCATACTGTTGTTCCAGGGATGGAGTTGAGGTGGGATGCAGACTGCAATTAGGATGACCAAGCTGAATTCCCGAGGCACATAAAAGGGTCTAACTTTAATGGCTAGCAGCCCTAGGGCTGGAGAGCAGTAAGTTTCCAGAATATGTGCATCTGCTGCCCACATAGAGTTAACCATAAAGCACAAACCCCCACCACATGACTTGCCTGAGTCCTCTGTTCTGTCCTGCCGGTAGATGGTAAAGTTTTCCGGTGTGACTGCGCTGTCGGGAGTAGTGGCATCCAGCTACGTTTCCATGGCGGCATAAACACAACAGTTCCTCGTGTTTTGCTCGCAGGAGATCCATTCGCGCAGGTCATCCAGTTTATTCCTCAGAGATTGGACGTTTGCAAGCAGAATGGTGGGGAGAGTGGGTCTGTTGTATCTCCTGCGAGCTCAGCGTAATGCGCCAGCTCGCTTTCCCCTCCTGGACTTCCTCTTGCGGCACCGACATAGAGAACAAAGGATCCACATGAGGGCATCTGCTGTTGAGTCCTCAATTGTCGGCGTAATGTCCAAACTGACTGACGAGCGCAACACCAGGGGTATGCTGTGATCATACTCAGCATGGTAGTGCAGTGCAAGTGCAAAAAGTTACAAAAAATTACTTAAAAACAAAATAAAAAGCAAGTCAGCTCGGGGCTCTGATCAGTGCTGCTGTTGTTTGGCACATCCTGATGATGTAATGACAGGGGGAGGATACAATGAGAGAGGCAGGGAGACAGGGTGGAGACAAGAAGAAAAGGAGGGAGACAGGAAGGAGATAAGGAGAGAGGCAGGAGACAGAGGAGAAGACGAGGAGAGAGGGGGTGTATACAAGGAGAGCAGGATGGAGTCACAAGGAGGAGACAAGGAGAGAAGCAGAGAAGGGAGAGAGGGAGGAGACAAAGAGAGAGAGGGGGAGACAAGGTGAAGGGGAGGGAAACAGAGGAAGGAGACAAGGAGAGAGGGAAAGGGTCAGGAGGAGGAGGCAAGGAGAGAGAGAGGGAGAGGTGACAGGGAGAGGAGACAAAGAGAGAGGCAGGGAGAGAGGGGGAGAGACAAGGAGAGGGAGGAAACAGAGAGAGGAAAAAAGCAGAGAAGGAAGGAGTCAGGAGGAGGAGCCAAGGAGAGAGGGGGGTGACAGGGAGCAACAGGAAGAGAGGGAGAAGACAGGAGGAGAAGGAGACGAAGAGAGTGGCAGGGACAGGGGGGGAGGAGACAAGGAGTGGAGGAAGAAGAAGGGGAGAAGACAAGGAGAAAGGCAGGGAGAGAGTGGGAGAGAGAGAGTTAGGTTGCCTTGACACCAAGATAAGGAGAGGCATGAGATTGGGGAGGAGACAAGGAGAGAGTAGACTCATGTCCTAAAACATCAGATGGACTCAGTGGACATGTGTCGAACTTTGTGGACGTGTCTCGGACTCAGTGACTTGGTGGACGTTTGTCAGACTCGGTGGATGTGTGTCGGACTCGGTGACTTGGTGGACATGTGTCTGACTCACAAAGATGTGCAGGAACTTGAGGATGCGTTTGTGCGTCAGAATATGGAGGACGTTTCCAGACCCTGGGTCGATGACAGGAAGACGATGGATCTTATTCTTCAACAGCGAGTAGATGGCATCAAACAGACTGAGGATGACAAGAACATGAGAAGAACATGAGAAGACCCTAAGGACAGAAGAACATGAGACGACCATGAGGACAGAAGAACATGAGAAGACCATGAGGACAGAAGAACATGAGACGACCATGAGGACAGAAGAACATGAGAAGACCATGAGGACAGAAGAACATGAGAAGACCATGAGGACAGAAGAACATGAGAAGACCATGAGGACAGAAGGCCATGAGGACATAAGACCATGAGAAGACCATGAGGACAGAAGAACATGAGAAGACCATGAGGACAGAAGGCCATGAGGACATAAGACCATGAGAAGACCATGAGGATAAAAGAACATGAGGACAGAAGACCATAAGAACATGAATACAGAAAACCATGAGAACATGAGGACAGTGGTCCCACCTGGACTCAGGGCTGATGCTGATCAGTTCATTGAAGGAATGAAGGTAAATTTCTGCAGATGAAGAGAGTTCACGATCATTCACTCTAACATTATTTTTAATCAGATTCATTCATTCTAATATTATTTTAAATCAGATTTGGTTGTTTTTCACTAACTTTACCAAAAACCACTTTCCAGTAAATTTTCAATGAAGGTGTGACCTTGTTCAGAATAAATCTATTAATGTAGGTCAAAGGTCACAGTCACCAAAAATGTGTTTTCACAGTGATCAGAGATAGGTCAAAGGTCATGAATGTCCTTTTCATTCCTGTTTACGCAGTTTAGCATTTAGCTTCTTTTTGCTAACACTGTTGATGTTCGCATTGTTATCGGAACCTTGAAGGTCACATTTGAAGACTCTAGGTCAAAGTTCACAGTAAAGGTCAAAATAAAATTTTGAATATAGAACTAATATATATATAGAACTTTTCATTTTACAGACTTCCAATCAGCACAAAAATCCTGGTCTTTCAATTCTGCATCTTGTGTGAATAGATGTGACGACAAAAGTCAGAGGTCACTGGGTCAAATAGACTATAACAGAAAACCAGTGCAGATGCAGACTGAATTACTATTGTTGACAGATAAGAAACCTGACATGGGCTTCAAAATGACACCATGACCTTTGACCTTCAGTGATCTTGAAAGGTCAAACCATAGTCTCAGGTTTTTAGATGGAGATGTCCATCAAGAGGTCAGATGTTTGTGAGGGGGCGGTGCCAGTTCTGATTGACTGTTTTGGGTCAGAATTCCACATGGGAGTGAGACATCTTCTTATTTGTCCTCACCTCTCCATGTCTCTATCTTATGTTCCTCCAGTTCGTAGATCTGAACCTGCAGATGCCCACACAGTCACAAAAACACAAAACAGCTGTTAACAACAAAATCAACAAAACAAATTTCCATTCTTTTATTTACTGTCCTTACTTTGGTTTTTGCTCTTTTTCAATTTGATTTGTCTTAGATTTTCTACATTTTATTCATTATTTGATGTTTGACAATTTGTTAGATTCTTCTTGATTATTTTATTACTTTTTGTGTTTATATATTTTTGTCAGTGTTTATGGTTATTTTGCTCATTTTGTTTATTTTATTTATTGTAGATTGTTGGTTTTTTCCATTTTATTTGTATTTTATTATTGTTTTATATTTTTATGATTATATAATGTATTTTGTCTATTTTGTGTTTTAAAAAAAGTTATTTGTTTTGATCTTTTAAGATTTTGTTTGTTTTACATTTTATTTACTATTTTGTAGATTTTCAAGCAATTTTTTCTGATTATTGAAAAAAATTCCTTATTTTATTGTTTTTAAATAGTTACTTGGTTTTGCTCACTTGCTTTTATTTTGTAATTTTATTAATTTGTATATTTTCAAGCAATATTTGCTCATTTTATTTTTTATTATTTTCAGATTTTGTTTGTTTTATTCTATTTGACTTATTATTTTATGTACTTTTAATCAATATTTGCAGATTAATTTGTATATTTTTCAACACTTCATGATTATGTTGTGTATTTTTTGTCAGTTTTTATGGTTATTTTCTGTATTTTGTTTTGTTCATTTTATTTACTTATTTTTTTCATTTTATTTATTAGTTTGTATGTTTTAATCAATTGTTCAGATTGCTTTGTATATTTTCTTTTGTACATTTTCTTAAACATCTTGGGTTTATTTTCTTAGTTTTATTGATTATTTTGTAAATTTTTGTGATTTTATTTATTTATTTATTATTGTCTTCATTTTATTCATTATATCTGATTTTTTTTTTGTAATTTTGCTCCTTTTCATTTTTTAATCATTTGCTAATCTAATGTATTAGTTTTATTTGTCAAATTATTTACAAATATTAGTTTATTCAGACTTTTTCAGATTTGCACAGTAACTCAGTATTGAGTCTGAAACAGACTTGATCTAAAGAACGAATTTCAACTAAAAAAATACTTTTTTATATTTTGCGATTTAATTAAAATTAAACAGTTACACATAATAATAATAATAATAATAATAATAATAATAATAATAATAATAATAATAAAAAAAAAAAACAACAATGTAATGAATTAAATTCTTAAATAAATATTGACTTGACCAAAATGAAAATTGAATGTTTGACAGTTTCAGGTGTTAAGCGTTTCCTGAGTTTGCGTTTTTCCGTGGGGTCCTGAACCCCTCACGGAGTTTCAACTAACAACTGCTCACAGGGTCAAAGGTCACAGGTCTACTCACCAGAGGAGACTTATAGTAGCGATGGAGAATGTTGATGAAGTCTGTGATGGTCAACATACCTGATGACAGACCAAAGGTCAAAGGTCAAATATGGGTCAAAGGTCAACATGGACCTTCAGCCTGAAAACATGACACTTTATGTGAGAGTTTAGGAACAATTTAACAGAATGTCTTCAATTAAAGGTCAAAGGTCAACATCTGACTCATTCTAGTTTTAATGAATATTTTCATTGTAATTTTAACTCCATCCAGGTCAATGACTTTTGGGACTGTTTTTTAACACATGCTTTTGAATCTGCGACATGTTTAATTTTCTAAAATGATTATAACGACATTAATGACGTAACTTTGATCAAACAAACTGACAAAAAAATACAAAGACTGAGTTAAATTCAAATGGATGTAAATATGACAAATTAAACTATTCTTTTTCATTTCATTTCATTTTTTCTTTATTTTCTTTTTATTCATTAATTTCTTTTCTTCTATGTATTCTGTTGAAAAACAATTAAAAAAATATTGTCTTGTCTCGTCATCTGAACCCACTTTATCCTCACTAGGGTCACTGGGGGCCTAATCCAGCTCCAGTGGGTGAAGGCGGGGTACACCCTGTATGAGTCTCCAGTTCATCTCAGGGCTGAACATATATAGACAAACAACATTCACACCTATGGATAATTTAGATTAACCAGTTAACCTATCAGTGCATGTGTTTGGATGGTGGGAGGAACCTGGAGAAAACCCACACAGACATGAAGAGAACATGTAAACTCCACACAGAAAGGTCTGGTACTGGAATCGATCAAGAATTTCCCCTAGTGAGGCATGAGTGCTAACTACAGCACCATTGTGCCGCGCTACAAAATATTGTATTAAAGCTGTCATTCCATGGTTATTTCATTAATACTGTTACAGTATATTCTCAATTGTTATTGAATACATTGTGTGTTGGTTCTATTTAAAAAAAACAAAAAACTCCAGATTGTTTTGTTTCCAGCTCTTTTTTCACAGTACAAAAATGACTTGAGGTGGAACAACAGAGTTTACCGGCACGTCCTCATACATGCCCACGATGTGGTGATGAGGCGTCTCAGAATACGTGAAGGAACACTTCCCCCTCCCCTCTCGCTGTGTATGTATTTACCTTTACCCAACTAGCATCCCGCTAGGTTTCGTGCCATTACTTGTTCTGAAACACATGAACCAGTTTGATCCGCCATTTTTTCCACTTTATGCAGCAGCTACTGTGGCTTCTCTTCTAGATGCTAATGCTACTTCAGATTTGCTGCCGAGGACGGGCTTAACCCCATGTGGGTAACGCTAAAGTCCATCTGATGTCAGATGGACTTTAGCTTTTTCTGGGTCCCTGGTTCCTGTTGTTGTTTAGTGTGAATGCAGTATGCAGCCAGTGGAGATGATGAACCACTGTCAAAGGAGTGTGTTGGTAAGTCTGGGTGAGCCATCAGAGCCATCAAAAGTGGTTTTCAGCGGAATGACACCTTTAAACAAAAATAAATAAATAATAATGAAATAATCCCGGGGTGTGTGGTCCACAGAGTCTGCAGAAAACATACACTTGTGGAGTAAGGCAGTGATTTTCCACTACTGTGCCACGGGAAACAGAGGTGGTCAATGTACTGTGGTACAAGTACAGCCACACTGTGAAAAAATACTTTGGTAAAAGTACAAGTACTGATTCGACCCATTTGAAAGTAAAAAAGTACAACCTCAATACAATTGTACGTAACATCCACAAACACTTCCGAACAACTGATGAAAGTAGTTTGCTAAGGCGCACAGCTGTTAGCAGTGACAACGCACAGTGATCGCTATTGAGAGAAAGTAACTCCAAGCAATTACGAGGTGTGAGTTTTTGTTCTGTGACAGTTTTATTATGCAAATAAATCACTCATTCAAACACATATTGTTTTGAGAAGAAACACGTTTTATTTTGTTGACCCCAGGAAACCTGCCAGGACTACTTTCGCTTTGACCAAAACCGGACCAGAACTTGACTGACAGGACAGTGTCAGGGGTAAGTCAGTGTGGGTGCACCAGAGTAAAGATGCTGATGACATACAGCAGGGGTGTCAAACACATTTCACATCGCCTAGGGAGATGTCAAGTGGACCGGACCATTAAAATGATACCATATTCTGCTATAAATAACTAAAATATCATGTCTTCCCTTTGTTTTGGTGTAAATAAATACAAGAACATTCAGAAAATATTCAAATTAAAGAACTATCCTTTTACAAAACATTTCATGAAACACCTCATATTTGCTCAGACAAATGTGAATGTTACTTTTATCATTCACATATATGCATTGCAACTGGTCCCACTGATTGTACAAAGGCACATAACTAATTGATACGAAAAAATATAGTAATGTGCTTTAAGATTAAATGAGACTTTTAAAGAAAGGATTTTTTTAAACATAGACATATAAAATCTAAATTCAATCCCTGCGTACACCTTACAAACTAAGGAGTGATATTAAATGTGTCATGAAGAAAGTGTTCACATGTCCTGTAAATCTGTACATAAAACATACATACACATACAATACATACTGAAAATGTATGGAGTTGTATGAACAGTAGAATTCCATCTCATTGTTTTGTTGTGAAGCTGCTGACTAACATTAAAGTGCACATTTTTTGAGTCACCACAGTAAGGATTAATCTTCACAGAGCTGTATTCTTTCAAACAGTATCTAAGGCAGCATTTGAAAGGTGTTAATCTGGTCTGGACTTGTTTTTGTTCCTGAAACTTGGCATCTTTTGGCTTGTACAAGTGCATCAACACCAGGTGTCATGTCCTGACTAGCTGTCATTTTCAGAATGTAATTTAAATGCTTGTTTGTGAGCCTTGAAAACATTTTTGTTTGATATTCATCACTGAGAAAATGTGGAAGGTTGTCCCAAACATGTACAAAATTTTAGCAGCCAGGGCTGTTAATTTGGGGAACCCTAGTAGGAGGAGTACAATGTGCCCTTCAGCTCTGCATCACACTGCAAATCAAGTATTTCTAGCTGAATTTTGACCGGCAGATGAGAAGCTTTAACTGTGAAAGGTGAACGAAAAACAGAAAATTCTGTCTCAACTTCGCCAAAAAACAGAAAACAGTTCTCAAAGTCCCGCAGTAGTCCTGCAATCTTGTCTTTGTACCGTTTCACATCTCCATCAGGTCACACACATCTCTCAGACAAGGTTTCCATTTGCATGTATGTTGTCAGAAAACTGTGTGACAACTTTTTTACAGCCTTGAAACATTTTGTTCAGATTGTTCAAGTGAGTTCAGTAATATCAACCAAAAATGGTTAGGGTTAGCACAGCGCCTCGGCGTAACCATCTCACTTCAGTGTAGCATGGCAGGCTATGGGTAATGTTGCTGTTACTGAGAACTTTGTCAAACTGACGATGGTTCAGACCTCTGGACCAGATGAAATTTACAGTGCGAACAACCAGCTCCATGACATGGTTCATTTTCAGCGACAATGCCTCCTGGTGCAAAATACAGTGAAATGTCCAGAAGCGATCTCCTCCATTAAGGGCTTGTACTGAACTTTGGCGCAACACCTGCTTTCTTTCTGACCATGGATGGCGCACCGCCTGTAGCCAGGCTGACAACGTGGGACCAGTCCACTACAACTCTGTCCAGTGAAGCAACGACGGAGACAAAAATGTCCTCGGCTGTTGTAGTGTCCATCATTGGCACCAACTCAAGAAACTCTTCAGTAACAGTCAATGTCTCATCAAATCCTTGAATAAATATGGCCAGTTGGGCCCCGTCTGTGATGTCAGTGCTCTCGTCAATTGCAACGGAAAATACAATAAATGACTTGACTCTCTGTTTCAATTGACTGTCTAAATCTGCCGATAGCTGCTATAGTTTTCCTCGTCAGGCTAATATTAGCAAAAGCTTCTCACTTCTTGGGACACATAAGTTCAGTGGCCTTCATCATACATCGTTTAACAAAGTCACCCTCCTAATATGGCTTCAATGCTAATACTATTTTGCTAGCAATTAGGTAGCTGGCTTTTACCGCTGCTTCACTGACTTCTCGGCTCCGGATGAAAGTTGATTTTATCTCTTCTCAGTTGTCCTTGCAAACCATCATATTTTTCACTGTGATGAGTCTCATAGTGGCATCGAATATTATATTCCTTCGTTACTGAAACTTGTTGCAAACACATGTAGCACAAAGGTTTTTCATGCATCCCTGTAAATAAATAGGACGTGGTCCATTTTTCTTTGAAGATTCTACACTCCTTATCTACTTTTCTGTTTGGATAATGACATTTTGGCTAATGAGGGTGAAGCGAAGAGGTAGAGACCAATGTAGTATCGACGTCATAACAAGCAGCAGATGGTCCATTGATAAAATCTGCTGTTTTCAGTCTGTCTCAGTGAGGCGACTTGTCTTCTATTCTGATGGAAACAGTGCACTCCTTAGTGAATTAAAAATATTAATTCCATGTCTTTTATGCCTTTTTTACACTTTCAAACTATGATTGTGATTGAACCCCCTTGGGGGCCAGTTCTGGCCCGTGGACCGTATGTTTGACAACCCTGCCATACAGGAACATGTAGTGCAAAAAAATGTAAATATGTATACAAAATACAAAATATATATACAATGTTTTTGTATGACCGTCTGTGCCATAAAACAAAACATAAATAAACTTGGTTCACGACTGTTTTATTGTTATTAACTGTGAAACAACTCTTGTCTCGCCTGTCATCCAACAGGCAGAGTTAATGTTTACCGTTACTGAACAGCTGTGGCTCTGTCGGTATGACTCCAATATCAATCTGTCCGTGTTTCTTTTAATCATACAACTCTCCGTAACATTTATCCATTATTTCTGAAGAAAATATTCAAATTTGAGGTGCATCAATGCTTCTTCTGCAATACTGTTGATAAAACACCGGATCATTTATTTTTTTGGATGTCCTGTATCTCAGTGTTTTTGGTCTAATATACATAATTGGATTTTACTAAAAATTAATGGTGAACCATCCTTTGAATTACATCATATAATTTTTTTACATGGATGATTTTGAATCTTCCTTATCAAACATTAATATAATTCTAATTCTGTAAATATGATATTCACTGTGTAAAATGCAGAAACAGAAACTTTTTTCATGTCTCAAAAAATAAGACATTAGACGACATTTATTATTTTAACCAAAGAACTTCATCTCTGTTCTGTGTTGTTTAATTTGAGGTGCCTAATGTAAACCTTATTTATACATTGTTTAATATTGTATTTTACTGTAGTTTAGGTTTGTTTATTTTTACAAAATCCCCAAGTTTATGTTTATATATTTTATCTTGTATTTGATTATTATGTATTCATTATCCTCATTGAGAGTCTGTATATTGTGATTTCAATTTTTTTAAATCTCTGTCCTTCAGTAATTTTTCGATTCGTGCAATACATGATGGGATATAGTGCTTTGGTTAATGACCATCGATGCCCACTACATTTCGCGGTGGATTGTGGGATACATTAAGTGCACTATGTAGAGCTTATAAATAGTACACTACATATTTGGACACCCCAACAAAATGGCGTAGGGCCCTCTGTAGGGTTTCAGACACAGCCCAAGTCAGGATTTCTGAGCTTGTGACTGGGCGGGCCCAGCTGTCAATCAGGGTGGGTAACCACAGATCTGCTCACGGAACTAACTTCAGGTTTTGAGTAAAAATAAATGCACATTAAAAATAAATTGCAGTTCCTGTTTACTTTATACTGGTTTTACTTTCTATTGGTTAAATGTATTGTGCAGTCAGTGCTACATTATGAGGAAATCTGTGTCAGGCCAAAATGGAAGCTCAACGAGCGCTTGGGGGAAAATGCTGCATTTTAGGAGCAAGACAAATCGTAACATTTGCGGACGGGAGTGGGACAGAAACTTGCTAGAGTGTGTGTGGGTGCGGGATGGAAAAATCAGTCCCATGGAGACAGCTAGGCTGCAACATATTAGCAACACTTGCGATATGTGTTAAGGGTGGACAGTAATATTAATACAATAATATTGTATAGAAATGACAATTTAATCTTGTAATAAAAAAGTTTCTTAACCCGTACAGACCCAGAGCTACATTAGTGTCAGTTCTGTATGGGTTTAGAACCTTTCTGAAGTATTTCATCACCATTTATTTAGTCTCTTATTCTACTCTAGTATGTTTCAGTGAAAATCTGATATGTTCCTATTGAGACCCTCTAGGATTTCGCAATGTTGCGATTTGTAACTTCAAAGCAAATTCAGTCAATCCCCATCAATTCAGCATGATGTTGCAATTTTAACCAATCACTGTGACTTTCCTGCAAAATGTAACCAATCATTTGCGACGTCTTGAGCTGCTCCTTCTGTGTTTTCATGTTTACCTTAAAGTAAGAAGCAACATGTGCATGGCCAGCAGTTCACATTTGGCGACTAAAATGATGCACTAGTACCAACAGGTGCATTTGGAAGGGTACTTTTTTGCTGCATTTATATTGTCCAGGTAATATTTGATTTGCCATATTTGAAACGTTGTTTTTGTATCTCAGTGTCTATTCTATTTTTGTCAGAAACTGCCTCTACACAGTACACAGTACTAGTAATGGTGTTTTTTTTGACTGGCTGAGACATTTATATTATGTTTTACAACTTCATGTAGTGTTCTGAGGTCATATGAACTTTAACCTTTGAACAAACAGGTGCATTTGGAAAAAAAATATATTTTGTTGCATTTTTGTAATCCTTGTAATTGTTTATTTGTCATCTCGGTAAAATGTAGTTTTGAAGACCATATCACAATGACTTTGAATACATTTTCCAGTAATTAAATAGTTTGATTATAAAAAGGGAAAATCACAACTGTTCATCGTAACTTTCACTTTCTCCACAACAAAAGCCTAAAAAGTACCGCAACTTTCGTTGCAATTTTTCAGAAAAGCTCGTGAAACATCAGACATTTTAGGACGAAACAAAGGCCCGCAAAATCCTGGAGGGACTGCATATTGATGGTCTAGATGTCCATAAAAGTTTGTATTAAAGTTGAGGCTTATATGAAAAACACAAAATTTTATAAAAAAGACGCTGCTTTTTGATTTCCAATATATGACCCACCACCAAGAAACCAGGCATAAGTCGCGCTGAGCCGTTCAGAGCTACAGCCAAATTTAGGCTGGAAGGTGATTTCTTATTTGTGTTTACACCTTATCAAAAAACGGTACCTTAACACCTCTATGTTCAGTTCCTGTGGTCATTACATTGAAATCCAATCAATAAAGGTGTTTATTGAGTCAATTATTTAAGCGGTGACAAAAGTTCAGGTATTGCTGAGCAAAGACAAAGACGACTTCCACCTCTTTTTGCCGAACAAAACGATCTCCGTTCCGTGGGTAAACACCCAAGTGTTTGGTACGAGGTAAAAGCTTATATTGAATGTTCTGTCCAATGGTGTAAGCCAAATGATTATAATACGTCACACTTCTGTCCTATTATTATAATATATAAAACTTCTGTGACATGTCCATCAGAGTGTCCTTTAACATCTGTCAACAATTTGTGTCAATCGGATACAAATTATTATGCGTTGCTAAGGACTTCCTACCCCAAAACAGTCCAAAACTTTAACGGACAATATCTAAAAATATGCAAATTGCAAAATATGTCCAAATGTGGATATTAAAATGAACATAACTTTGGTTCTACTTGTGATAGAAACATCATTTTTTCACCATCTTAAACCTTAGTTTCCACTCTACCAAGCTACACACATAACTCTGTTTGGATTTACACACACTTATGCCTGGTTTACTGGTGGTGGGTCACATATATCATGTCCATCCACTGTCCATTGGTTCAGTAGTTTTTGTGTGAAGCTCCTTACAAAGAAACAAACCAAGAAAAAAACAAGCAAATCGATTCAAAAACAATACATAAACTAATAAAACAATAAAATATATAAATAATTAAACATTTTTGCAATATGAATATTGCAGCCTGCATTATGGTGATAACAGTATTTTTGTGATATATGGTGCAGCTGTAGTTCTGGAGCCATGTACCTCAGTTAAACTCACTGAACTCAAACCAGATCATGGTTTAAAAGTTAAACTTTGCTGATCTTCCTCTGGACAGTTTTTGGTTTTCTTGTGCCAAGGAATTCCCCATTTTGGCCAAGAAAGTTATTCTGACACTGCTTCTGTTTTCAGCCACGTATGTGTGTGGGCTGAGCTTTTCCAACTCCACAGTGATAAAAACTAAAAACACACACTGAGCTGTTGACCAAGAGCTTGTACTATTCCTGCCAGGACATCTGTTCATCCAAACACAGTCACTAGAAACACATTTACACACTAGATCGGTGTTTCCCAACCTTTTTGAGCCACGGCACATATTTTGCATTAGGAACATCACAAGGTACACTACCAAAGAAAAACCTCCCAAAAAGTATTATTTTATTGAAATATAATATATATATAATGCAAATCTAGTCTGGATTTACTTATTCAGTGCAAAACCCGAGCCTGTTTAGTTAAACGTAAAGCTGACACTCTTGCAGGAATTTAAGAAAGACAACTGCAGCTCCACAGTTCTGAGTGGGAAACTGGTTGGTAAACACTGCTCTATAGCAGTGGTTCTCAAAATGTTTTCAGTGATGTACCCCCTTAGAAAAATGTTTTTAGTCAAGTACTGCCTGACATGGCTAAAACATTTTTCTAAGAAAAAAGAGGGACAGTACTGTAAAACCAGTGTCAGATTTTTTTATATCAAAACTTCATCTCATAATTTTGCCTTTTTATCTGATAATTTTGTCTTTATCTCACAATTTTGATGCACAGCTGTTAGCACATTGAGAGAAAGTAGCTCAAAGCAGTTACTCTATCGCCGTCACCGTTACACTGGAAATAATGTGACGCGTTAATATCGGAACTTCTGGATCTTTTTTGGAGGAACTACTACTTACTACCGGGCCATGAGTTAGCCCCGTCCTCTCTGATATGGCCTCATAGAAACCTTTCGATAACATTTTTATCTCACGTCAGTTGCTATGGTAACGTCACTAACAAAAAGCGCAGAACCAAAGCCTCAGCAGAGGAGGAAATCACAAGACTAGGCGTGGACTAGTGATGACGAAACCTTAGCGATGTCCACAATCCTGTGTCAGTTCTGCACAAACTGCTTTTGCTGTAGTCCACCCGTCATGTCATTTTCAGTAGGTCTGTTAGATGGATAACACAACTCATCCACCGCATTTTTTGGTTTCATGGTGACAACTTACTTCCCGAGTGTAGCTGTTATAGAAGTTCTAGCTTTGTGTTTTGTTTACATTTTCAAACGTTCTACTAAACTGGCGCAAGGCGTACCACATAGATTAACTGAGGAAACATCTTAAATCACATCCAAAGCAACATCACAGAACAAGGATGAATACCTTGTTTAACTGTTCTGTTAAACTGTTTAGTTTCTTTGACGTTTTTAAGCAAAAAAAAAAAGTAACGCCAAAATACTTTTCCTGGTAACGCAGTTAGTAACGCAATTAATTTGTTGGGGAAGTAACAAGTACTTGTAATTAATTACTTTTTCAAAGTAACTTCCCCAGCACTGCTGATGACATACAGATTCATGTGAAAATAGTGAACTTTAATGCTCCTTATAGTGGTGTGTGTTGTTGTATGTATCTATAATCACGCTGCTCACTTACAGTAACAATAAGGTGATATTATGTCATTTTTCACGGCACACATGATGATTTCTCATGGCACACTAATGTGCAACAGCACACTGGTTAGGAAATACTGCACTACATGACCAAGTCTTTGTGTTCTGTGGATTGTGCTGGAGTTATTTTGGTCGGTGGTGTGCCTTACAATTGTTTAAATGTCAAAAATGTGTCACAGCTCAAAAAAGGTTGAAAATGACTGGAGTCTAATGGATGAAAAACAGATGATAGAATGGAAGGAAGAGTGTGTTTCTGGAAAATTAACCAAATAATCAACAAAAATCTCATAATCACCACAGTAAAAACAAAAAAAGTGAAACAAAATGAATAAAAACAATTAGCAAAATTAAAAAAACAAATAACCATCTAAAAAAACAGAAATAATAAAGACTAAATAAATCAACAAATCAAACAAGAAAGGACAAAAATAACAAAACAATGAACAGAATTAACAAAATAACCCACTATTGATCAAAATAATTCACTATTGATCATCATGTCACTACATTTTTGTTGCAAAAAACAAACAAAATGTGGTTGTTTTGGGTTTTAGACGATTTCTGCCTTAATGTTTAATGGATCAAAAACAGTAGAGATAAAGGAAGTAATAGGCCCCGTCCCATTTGTCCCCCTTAAAACTTCCACTTGGTTTTAAGTTCCCTAAAAAGTAAATTCCACTCATCAAGGGGAAATAATTCCCCCTGAAAATGGGACACCACTCGCGAAGTGAACGTAACAAACGTGCTGACGTCACACGCTGACAAGTCTACCCCGCCAAATATGAAACCACCCCTCCGCGAGACTGACAGCAGCTGACTACTATTTACACGGAGGACAAATGCCGGTCCCAGCTGTGTTACCTGTTGTGTTGGTTCTGTTTATTTACCTTCGGGATGCGCAGAGAAGAAATGCGGCAAACAGAAGACGCATTCGCCGTCTACTTTGCCTTTCAGTCTTGTCTCAGGTATGTTGATTTATTTAAATATTTTGACGTATTTTTTCTTCAATAGTTGGCGATTTATAATATTAACGTTAGCATTAACGCTAGCTTGACAAGGTAACATTACCGGTCATAGCCTCTGTGCCACAATATACTTACAACGAAATTGTTCATCTCCAGTTCTATGGAGCTAAATCCAGGCCAAATGTTTTGCTAATTTGAAAAAAGAATTGTAATTGAAAAACAAAAATTCGAAACTGAAAGTTCAAGTTTTGATCTTGAACTTTGAAATATACAACAATGTATTCAAACTAAAAATAAGTGTAGGAAAGGTTTTTTCAGGTTAAATATAATTTTGATTCAGTTTTGGAATTTTTTTGAATAAATTATTTATTTTCATTTTTCACTTTCATATATATTTTGATATTTGAGGTCTTAATTTTTTCAGTTGCAGATTTTATGTTTTCAGATTCAGATCTTATTTTTTTACAGTTTCAAATCTTATTTTTTTGGTTTCAGATCTTTTTTTCACTTTCAGATCTTTTTTTTTCAGTCGCAGACTTTTGGCCCTGATATTGCGTGGGGGGCGTGGCATCAACTTAGAGGGGCGTGGCATCACGAGTGACAGCATAACAAAGAAGGCCGAGGACCTCCCTCAATCACGTTGCCTTCAGGGAACGTAGGAACTGCGACACGTTTGACTACACTTTCTATACACCACATTCATGTGATTGGCAGTTAAAAAACTGACGCCAGTGACAACGTTGTGTTTAGCAAACTGTTTTAGAACCTGCTTGGCTCTAATAGCAGTATAAGAGCAATAAACTAGGCCAGATTGTGAAGTTAAACATCTACACTTTAAGTGTTTATAATACCATGAACGCAGCACAGTGTTTGCGATCATGGCGTCCGCTCCACCGGGACCACCTGTTGGCGCCAGCCAGGTAAGAAATGTTAGATATTTTTGAATAGATACTCTGGGAAATCATCATAAATGTTATAATGATGGGTAGTTTGTGTAACATAGGGAAATACATGAAGGGAAGAGTGGGGAATTGGCGTTAGCATTAACTATGCTATGTAAACTAACTCCATGAAAAGGTGACGCTAATAACTGTTAATTTAGAGAGAGGTTCTGTATGAGCACATTTATAAGGCTCTGTGCAGCTGCTGCCACTGTCGAGTTATAGTCGACATTCTGGCAAACACAGATGTAAACAAAAACAATACACATTAAAGGCAAAAACCTTAGCCTTTAGCTAGACACTGTAAGGAGTGTACAATTAGGAACACTATTAGCATAAAGCTAGTTAATGCCAACGTCAATTCCCCACTCTTCCCTTCATGTATGTCCCTATGTTACACAAACTACCCATCATTATAACATTTATGATGATTTCCCAGAGTATCTATTCAAAAATATCTAACATTTCTTACCTGGCTGGCGCCAACAGGTGGTCCCGGTGGAGCGGACGCCATGATCGCAAACACTGTGCTGCGTTCATGGTATTATAAGCACTTAAAGTGTAGATGTTTAACTTCACAATCTGGTCTAGTTTATTGCTCTTATACTGCTATTAGAGCCAAGCAGGTTCTAAAACAGTTTGCTAAACACAACGTTGTCACTGGCGTCAGTTTTTTAACTGCCAATCACATGAATGTGGTGTATAGAAAGTGTAGTCAAACGTGTCGCAGTTCCTACGTTCCCTGAAGGCAACGTGATTGAGGGAGGTCCTCGGCCTTCTTTGTTATGCTGTCACTCGTGATGCCACGCCCCTCTAAGTTGATGCCACGCCCCCCACGCAATATCAGGGCCAAAAGTCTGCGACTGAAAAAAAAAGATCTGAAAGTGAAAAAAAAATCTGAAAGTGAAAAAAAGATCTGAAACCAAAAAAATAAGATTTGAAACTGTAAAAAAATAAGATCTGAATCTGAAAACATAAAATCTGCAACTGAAAAAATTAAGACCTCAAATATCAAAATATATATGAAAGTGAAAAATGAAAATAAATAATTTATTCAAAAAAATTCCAAAACTGAATCAAAATTATATTTAACCTGAAAAAACCTTTCCTACACTTATTTTTAGTTTGAATACATTGTTGTATATTTCAAAGTTCAAGATCAAAACTTGAACTTTCAGTTTCGAATTTTTGTTTTTCAATTACAATTCTTTTTTCAAATTAGCAAAACATTTGGCC
The DNA here is from genome assembly GCA_020466265.1 of Siphamia tubifer. Lineage (NCBI taxonomy): Eukaryota > Metazoa > Chordata > Actinopteri > Kurtiformes > Apogonidae > Siphamia > Siphamia tubifer. Next base: position 6,412,364 of record CM035803.1, read on the forward strand.
TGGATTTAGCTCCATACAGTTCCTCCAGCTGCGGCCGCCATTTTTGTTGTCAGAAATCAGTCGGCTCGCTGAGCTCGCATTGCATCATGGGTAATTTCATCTTCCACTCAAAACGAAGTCCGCAACCAACCTCACTACATTTTGAGGGTTGATTTTAAGGGCAAAATCACACTCCCACTTGCTCCCCTAGGTAATGGGACACCCTACCCCTACACATGAACGCGCAAAATCTAGGGTTAGGGGAAATTTTAGGGTTAGGGGGAGAAATGGGACAGGGCCATAGTGTGTTTTCTGCACACTTTTCACTTTTCTTCATCACACTTCCACTGTTGGCTGGACCTGGTTCAGCCCGGCTGGGCCTGGTGCGGCTCACATCACACCTGTACAACTGTGTCAAACCCTAGGACATAGACCTGTGTGGATGTGGGTCTACAGAAAACTGAACTGAAGCCTGTGTCCACACACCACATAGAACCATTTTATTCACAAAAATAAATAATAATAAAAATGACTTGAACATGTCTACGATTTCATTCCTCATCACAAATCATATAATACTTTACTTTTTCCCCCCAAAACAATTATGTTTTGTCTGTTTGAGCTTCTTAAATTTTAATGTTATCATTTTTATTATTATTATTATTAGTAGTAGTAGTAGTAGAATTATTATCATTATCATCACTATTAATATTATTACCCATTATTATTATGTTTTTGCCAGTTTGTCTGTCTGTTATTTAGCAAGATAAACTTATGGATGAATTTTGATGACATTTTCAGTGTAGATTGGTAATGGGGAGTTCTGGAAATTATTAGATTTTGGTCGTGAATCGGAGGGGGTGGGGGTCTACCTTGGCAGAGGTCTGGGCTATCAGAGTGCTTTTCTAGTTATTTTTTTATTTATTTATTTTTTTTACCTCTGTGAAGGAGGTTATGTTTGACCTCATGTTTGTCTGTCTGTTTGTCAGCAAGATAACTCGACACTTTCAGAGATGATTGACAATGTGCCAAGGAAGAAACCATTAAATTTTGAGCTATAAAGGTGAAAGGTTAAGGTCATAGTGAAGGTCAACGACTAAAACACATCAGTGGTGATATCTCAGAATCCGGACCAGATAGTATCAGGCGTTTTTTTTCATTCACTTTGTCTGACCTTTGGACATCAGATGAGATAACACCGATAGTGTCATGACCTCTGCTCCAGTGACCTTTCCCCCAGTGCTCTCCATATCCAACTGGCCCCGCACTGTGCAGCTGCAAGCCGTTCCTCATCTGCAGCTATAAAAGCAGTGAGGCTTGCAGTTGCCAGTGTGGGACCATTCAATACTGTCACCTCCATAACCCAGACACTTTGTCATCTCCTCAGTCACCATAATCCGGACATTCATCATCACCACAGACTCTGGCCATTCTATTCCCAGGTTTTGGTTTGGTTTTGTCTCTGTCTTGTCTTTATGTTGCGTTTTTGTTATTAAATCTGTTCTCCCTTCAGCACTGTGCATCTGAGCCCTCCTTCACCTCACCCCCTCCGTGACAGATAGGCTCCATGACGGCATGTTTTGACGTCAAGCCAATGGTATAATTGCGAAATGTTTTACTTTTACCTGAAAGCAGGTTATTGACATATTTTGTTAAGTTCAACAATATCTTGTGCTTCATATTTAACAGTAGATCTAAAATGTGAAATTTGGTCATTGTGCGACGTCACATAATGTCAGAGTGACGTCATACGTGGTCGAATATAGAAATGGACATATCTGAAAAACGGGACGGAGGATTTCTTTGAATTCTTTTAAACCCCCTAAGGGACTGTTAATGACCCATAAAATAAATTGTTAATGAACACAGAACACTAGTTTACAAATAAGTTACTAACATCCAAATCCAAACCTTGGCAGACTGGTGCTGCTTCATGGAGGAGTGATCTATTATTATTATTAATAATAATAATAAACCTGCATGGGTTTCATAATGATGTCATAACCTTTGAACCTGAGTGATGTCTCAAGGTGAAAATGTGGGTGGGGTAGTGGTGGTGTGTCTCACCTACGAAACACTTGCGTTTGCTGTCCCAGAGCGGTGCCGCACGCACACCGTTGGCGACCAGAGCGAAAAAGGCCTTCTTCACCTGAGGACAGAAAAGACAGTTACTTATGTGAATGTGGCCCCGCCCACTGAAAAGCTTCATACGTTTGTGTTGTTAAAATTATTAGTGTTGTTATGGTTTTTAAATTGTGACCCACCACCACGAAACCAGGCATAAGTGTGTGTAAATCCAAACAGAGTTATGTGTGTATCTTGGTAGAGTGGAAACTAAGGTTTAAGATGGTGAAAAAATGATGTTTCTATCACAAGTAGAACCAAAGTTATGGTCATTTTAATATCCACATTTGGACATATTTTACAATTTGCATATTTTTAGATATTGTCCGTTAAAGTTTTGGACTGTTTTGGGGTAGGAAGTCCTTAGCAACGCATAATAATTTGTATCCGATTGACACAAATTGTTGACAGATGTTAAAGGACACTCTGATGGACATGTCACAGAAGTTTTATATATTATAATAATAGGACAGAAGTGTGACGTATTATAATCATTTGGCTTACACCATTGGACAGAACATTCAATATAAGCTTTTACCTCGTACCAAACACTTGGGTGTTTACCCACGGAACGGAGATCGTTTTGTTCGGCGAAAAGAGGTGGAAGTCGTCTTTGTCTTTGCTCAGCAATACCTGAACTTTTGTCGCCGCTTAAATAATTGACTCAATAAACACCTTTATTGATTGGATTTCAATGTAATGACCACAGGAACTGAAAATGGAGGTGTTCAGGTACCGTTTTTTGATAAGATGTAAACACAAATAAGAAATCACCTTCCAGCCTAAATTTGGCTGTAGCTCTGAACGGCTCAGCGCAACTTATGCCTGGTTTCGTGGTGGCGGGTCACAATTAATGACTCCTCTAACCCTTACAGACTGTTGGATCAAATTTGACCCATTTTTACTTTTGACAGAAATAAAAATGTATGAAATGCCGTTTTTTGCCTGAAATCATGTGACGTTTCTTAAAAGTCACATTAGTGACACCAGTGATCCAAAATACACACAAATAAAAGTAATGAAGCTGCGTTTTCAAGTGTCAGTATGTGTTCATGACCTGACTCATAAACATAGGACAGAAAGGAAATTAAGTGAAACAATGAACCGTTTTTCTGGCATCATTCATTCACTGTATTGGTCACACAGATAAAGGGTTAATGAGGGGGTGGAGCCACGTCTGACCTGCAGCGTGGTGTCAAAGATGACCAGTTTGGAGCTGGTGGGGATGGCGTCATAGCAACAGTGGCTCTTCATGAAGTTCATGTAGATGAATGTGTCCGGCTCGAGAGTGGGTGGCAACCAGGGGGTGTGGCCTGCTTCCGAGAACTCACCTAAACACAAAATAAACACAGCATGTGAGCGATGAGACCGCTCTGCGATTCTAACTTCGCCTATTACAGTCGTCATGGTTACAGAGTCAGTGGTCGGAGAGCCAAAAAACTTGTAGGGGGAGTTACCTGGAGTCTTCATGGACAGGCCACCACCCTCTTCCTCACTGTCATCGAGCTCAAAAAGTGGCACCTGGGAATAGGAAAAACATGATGGCATTAGTGACAGCCCATTTTTTCAGCAAAAATTTGATTTATGATTTCTTACTATTTTTTCCCCCTATTTGTTAAAGAAAACAATAAGTAGAAATGAGTTAGCTTAAAATATGCTAACACATAAGACAAGTTAACAGGAACTGAACAGACACTACCGGACAAAACATGCTAACATATACAATAAGCTTACAGGAAATGAGCAGACACTACAAGACAAAACATGCTAACACACATGGCACGCTAACAGGAAGTGAACAGACACTACAGGACAAAATATGCTAACACATCCGACAAGCTAACAGGAAATGAGCAGACACTACCAGACAAAACATGCTAACATGTACAACAAACTAACAGGAAGTGAGCAGACATTACCAGACATGCTCACACATCCGACAAGCTAACACAAAGTGAACAGACACTACTGAACAAAACATGCTAACATGTACAACAAGCTAACAGGAGGTGACCAGACATTACCAGACAAAACTTGCTAACACATACAATAACCTAACAGGAAGTGAGCGAACACTACCAAACAAAACATGCTAACATGTACAACAAACTAACAGGAAGTGAGCAGACACTACTAGACAAAGCATGCTTCCTGTTAGCTTGTTCACTTCAAGCTAACAGGAAGTGAACAGACACTACCAGACAAAACATGCTAACACATACAACTAGCTAACATGAAGTGAGTAGACACTACCAGACAAAACATGCTAACATACATGACAAGCTAATAAGAAGTTAGTGCTCCAAGCCTGTGAGTTAAATTTATCTGTCACCATGGCAACCTGTGCAGTTGCCATGACAGCTGCCTATACCCACCGGCGTTGTGTACTTGTACATGTTTGGAGGATGTTGTAAAAGAGTCGTATGTTTTAATCTTAAATGTGAACAGACTTTACACAGTTAAGTATCGATTCCTCACATGAGTCATGTTTAACATGAACACATGGTTTTGATTTTAGATTCAGATCCTCTGTACTCTGACTCCAGTGAGGAAGGAAAGGCAGAAGTACTTTTGACTCATTCACACCTGAATGGATTAGATTTGGTTCCATTGCCTTTAATCAGTGCATTTCTATACAACTTCCCAATTATGGAAAATAAAATACTTCTATTGTATTCTATTGAAAAGTGTCAGAGGTGATCTGCACATGCTCAGAGCTGCACATGCTAAGATGTGGATCTCTAAGCCCTGCTGTAAAGTCTTACCTCAGCCACAGTGTCCATGTGCAGGGCAGGGGTTGGAGGTACTTCTACACACAAACAGGTCCAGGCTCAAGGGTCTGCAGAAGAACCAGCACACACCGCCATGACGGGGGGGGGGGGCAGCTGGGACACAGCCATGACAGAGGGGGGGGCAACTGGGACACCGCCAGCTCTAAATCTGGACTGACGAGGGACGGGCCTGTGCTATTTACAGAGGGGGTGGGGGGTGGGGGGGTAAACATGAACCTGGATCTGGAATCTACTGGAGGTGAGAAGGTCACAGCAGTAACATTTAGAAGCTCTAGATGTTTCACCACTGAAACCAAATCTGCAGCAACTTTTAGATTCTACACCTTACACATCTGACCTTCAGTGGATTAGTCTCATTTCTGTCCAAACATCTGATCACATCGAACAAAAACGCATATTTGGTGTCGATTAGATGTGGACCAGGCGATCGGCCAGCCGATTTAATCGGCTGATTTTAGTTATTTTTCACTCAATCATCATCGGCCAAATTTCTTATTTGGTCACACCGATTTAAAGTCAGGCACATCTGCAGACAGTTACTTAGGACGCAGAGCGACACTTCAGAAGGTAGCAGAGATAGCCTACAGGTTACATTCCAATGTCCTAAAGTCATATATTTATTCTCATGATAGGTTGTAATCTGTGAAAGGAAAAACGAACAGCATTTTAACTGTATCAGAGTTATAGCACTCCTCTGGAAATTAAACGTAGGTATGTCTAGCATTGTGGCCTCAAGTGTGTTGGGAATGTGTCGATCCCTCAACACTACTGATCGCTATGTTACGATCTAAACTATAGTAACAGACAGTCTTAGTGAAAAGTTAACATCAAGAGGATGCAAAACTAATGTTTTATAACATTGTCATCCAATGTTCATTCATTTTCGCAATGTTTACATGTTTATTTTGATTGTAAACCAAAGACGGATCACACGGAAGCTCTCTAGGTCCTATTTCTGGTTTCCTGCAAAGCATGCTGGGTTTTATATTGTTGAAATGCTAACATGCGTTTCACAGTGAGATGGTATAGGCCTAACGTGAACATGTATTTTGCAGTTTCAAAGTTACTATCTGAAATATTAGCCCAAAAAATCAGCGGCTCACATCGCCCATCAGCTGACTCTGACCTCTAAAAATTGGTATCGGCATTGGCTTTAGAAAAACCCATATCGGTCGACCTCTAGTGTCGATGACGCACATATTTGGCATCACTGATGCACGTATTTGGTATCGGTGATGTGTGTATTTGGCGTTGACGCACATATTCTGTTGTGGGCATTAGTTAGTTTCTTTGTCTATGATTGATTGGATCGAGCTATGGCAAGCCGTTTTAACATTTATTCGCTAGTCTCTAGTATTACACATCTACAATTCAATTCTTCCTAGTTAAAATTAACATCTCAGATATCCACAGTAACATTGTTTCTATCCACAAATATAATTTCAGATATCCACAATGTAATTTCTCTTAGGACAAATAATGCCACTTTTCCCATTCATGTCTATGGGATTAGAATTACAAGGTTCTATCTGCAATCTGACTAGTTTTGAGATATTGAGGTTTAAAGTTTTAAATTCTGCTATTCATTCTAAATAGCAGAACTGGTAAGTGTAACAATTTTCTTTACTTTGCTGGACTTAAAGACACCTTAAATGCATTCTAAATGTGAAATATCAAACTTCTATAATCAGAAATAGTGTTAAAATGTTAAAGGTGTCATTCCGCGGATAACCACTTTTCCACGCTCCTTTTAGAATATAATGGGTCACCCAGACTTACCGACACATGGTGCCTTTGACAGTGGTTTGTCACCTTCACTGGCTGCATATTGCTTTCACAGAAAACAACAACAGGAACCAGGGACCCAGAAAAAGCCAGTCCATCTGACGTCAGATGGACTTTAGCGTCACCCACGTGGAGTTAAGCCCGCCCCGGGCAGTGAATCTGAAGTAGCATTAGCATCAACAAGAGAAGATGGTTCACCAGTAGCTGCTGCACAAACTGGAAAAAACTGTTGGATCAAACTGGTTCATGTATTCTCTGTGGAAATAAAGACTGTTTTTTTTACCTGCACATTTTCAGAAAAAGCAACGGCACAAAACCTAGTTGGATGCTAGTTGGATAAAGGTAAATACATACACAGTGAGAGGGGAGTGTTCCTTCACGCATTCCGAGCCAATCAGAGATGCCTCGTCATCATGTCATGGACATGTATGAGGAAGTACAGGAAAACTCTGTTCTTCGACCTCAAGTCATTTTTGTACTGTGAAAAAACAGCTGGAAACAAAGCAATCCAGGAGGTTTTGTGAATAGAACCAACACACAATGTATTCAATAACAATGGAGAACACAGTAATATTAATGAAATAACCATGGAATGAGAGCTTTAAAATGCAGATAGAACCTTATTATTCTGAGCACTTAAAATCAGCTTGGAGTTATGAGATTCTATCTCCCAAAACGTGAAAAATAACAATATTTTTTAGACAATACGTATGGATGACTTATAAAACATTCATAAACAGGGTTCTTGCAAGAATCACTGAGTTAAATTGTAGACCTTTCTTAGACTTTTTTAGACCATTATGAGAAAAATTTTAGACCAACATCAAGAACCCCTCAAATAAAAAGACGGTCTCAAATTCTTTGTATTTTATTTTATTTCTAGAAATGTTTGTGGAATTTAAGAAATAAAAAGATTACATTGAAGTAAGTAAGATGATAAGCAGGAGGTTTTCTAGTACTGATTGTCTAATCTAATTAAAAATTAGATAAAAATGCTATATTTAAATTAATTCCTATTTATATTCTTTAATCCTCTATCCAACAAAGACTCAAAGAGTTGTAGCATTGCATAGAATACATGTGTGTGATAAAACAGTCTGAGAAGTGTGAAAGCTTCTTAATCATCTTTTTCAGTAGTTAGCAGACATGCTCTTCTTCAGTACCAGTTATATATATACACTGCCATATATACAATATCCACATATTATAAACTGTATAGTATTGTATGGTACTTCCCACACACATACTTTGTGCTAGTGCAAGAAATTTGCAGTTGCCCTCCTGTTCCCGCTCACCCCACCCAGTGAGGAGTTTCGGAGTCTATTAGTCTGAGCTTTGGGGAGAAGCAGCCTGTCATTTGTGTCACAATATACAATATGTATAAAGAGACATTGGTGTTGAATAGTTCATGAGGCTTATTTCTTCAGTACAGCATCATACTATTGTCTGTCTGTCTCTGCTCTGCCCCTCTGCTTCTTTTGCTGTTTCTTGCTCTTCACCCGCTGAGGAGGAGAATAACACATCATTTAAATATGCAATTTACAAAGAAGACACGTTATCTCGTCAGACCTTTTTATTAGCACAAAAATCATCTAATGCTTAGGCTTATCTTTTTACAAACTTTTGTTTGTTACATCATCTATTATATCATTATGTTCTCCTTTCTATATCCTATAATTATTATACTTTCCTTTGACCCTCTGTCTTGTGTTACAAGCTTCATGCCTCTCCTCTAAATTACCAATATTCCCTCTCAATTAGGGATGGGCATAATTCATCGATAATTGATCATTAAGAAGTTCATTTTCATCGATGAATCAATTAAAAATAAAAAAAAATAAAAAAAAAAATAGGTTGTTAGGCCCAGTGCACAGCTGTCCTCAAACAATGCAATGCATTTCACTGCCACTGGCAAAATGTGGGCGCCAGGGGGCAACATTTCACCATCGCCATACCCTGGCGTGCCTCAGTTGATACATGCGAGCTTCCGTAGGTCAATTGCCAAATTATGAAGAGGTCACAGCGAAGTGTTGTGTGGGACCACTTTAATTTATGACCAAGTGTACTACAATCACTGCAATGCAGTGCACACTCGGTACACACAAATATACCTAATCAACAACACAAATGATGTATCATTTGAACATCATTTGGTAAAAGACAGTGGCTGCGGTTCATCATCTCTAACCCAGGCTAGCCTGCACTCGATGCTAGCATGCTTGTTAACAAATTCATCCTCGAAGAAAAGCACTCTGTATTCTTTTTCATTATTATTCTCAATACATAAGAGTATAACCATCATACGCCTAAATGGTATTGTTTAACATTCACTTTCATTGCTTTGCGGATGACACTCAGCTCTATCTGTCTCGTGAACCTCATTCTTCACTTCCCCCTCCCTCCCTTATCTCCTGCCAATTCGAATTGATATCCTGATTCAATTTCCTCAAACTCAATACTGACAAGACAGAAAATCTGCTTTTCGGCACCAAATCTATTTTAATCAGACTGTTGAGCCTGTTCTTATCACGCTCAGAGCAGCCCCCTCCCCAGCACACCACTGCATAAAACACCATGGATGCCACCACAGTGTCGTAGAAAGTCCTCAGCAGTGGTCTGCTCACACCAAACGATGCGAGTCTCCTTAGCAGGTATAGACGACACTGACCCCTCCTGTACAGAGAGTCAGTGTTGTCCGTCCAGTCCAGCTTGTTGTTCAGGTGAACACCCAGGTACTTGTATGTCCTCACCCTCTCAATACCAAGTCCCTGGATGTTCAGCGGTGGAGTGTTTGAGGGTTTTCTGTGAAAGTCGATCACCATCTCCTTTGTCTTGCTGGCGTTCAGTTGGAGGTGGTTCTGTTCACACCAGTAGACAAAGTCCATGATGACCTTCTTGTACTCACAGTCGTTCCCCTCCGACACACATCCTATGATGGCGGTGTCATCAGAGAACTTCTGGAGATGGCAACTGTCTGTGGAGTAACAGAAGTCCGATGTGTAGAGGGTGAAGAGGAAAGGTGAGAGTACAGTACCCTGGGGGGCTCCTGTGCTGCAGACCACCACGTCAGACTCACAGTCCTGCAGTCTCACATACTGCGGTCTGTCTGTGAGGTAGTCCATGGTCCATGCAGCCAGCTGGTCACTGACTCCCATCCTCTCCATCTTCACCCTCAGCAGTGAGGGTTGGATCGTGTTGAAGGCACTGGAGAAGTCGAAGAAAGGTCATCTTCACGGTGTACCTGGTGTCCTCCAGGTGAGACAGGGGTAAAACGGACACTTACTTACTTTCACGCTCTGTGGCTTTGTACACCCGTCTATCAATTCTGGGTAACAATCACACAGAGACTCTCCAATATTTTTGACTGGGATTCCACATTCCCCAAACGTTTGCCTAATTGGTGATCTAACACAAACAGCCCTTCCACATATTCATATCCAGCCCACACTTGCAGCGGCTGTGGTTCAGTTGGTAGAGTGGGTCGCCCTATGACCGAGAGGTTGGCGGTTCGCGTCCCGGCTCTGGCTGTCCACATGTCGAAGTGTCCTTGGGCAAGACACTGAACCCTGACTTAGGCCCCCAGTAGGACTTACTGTAGACCTTAGAAACCTACTGGTGTGTATGAATGGGTGAATGAGAGGCTAATGTAAAGCGCTTTGAGCACCATGAAGGTGGAAAAGCGCTATATAAATGCAGTCCATTTACCATTACCATTTAGCTATCGCCATCGCCAAAAAAAGTATTTTAGTTAACTGGAAAGATAAGAAAACCCTCAACATCATCCATTGGCTGAACCTCCTCACAGAATACATTTCACTAGAGAGAATATCTGCTATCACAAAAAAAACAATTGGACTCCTTCAAAGAAAAATGGTCTCCATTTATTAAATCAATAAATATTAATCTATAGCCTCCGCTTGTATGTGAGCGTATGCCATTTCCCTCATAAAATTGTAATTATTATTCTGTCTGTGTGTATGGTCTGACTTCTCTCTGCTTTATTTCAGCTTATTAACCCTCTACCTTTTTTAAGTAGGATGGCACAATGGACCTCAAGTCTGTGTGCATGCACTGGTGGTGTCCCTTCCTACTGCTCTTGGGGTCGCTCTCTGGATCCGCGCCCCTCTGCCTGGGGGTGATTGTCCCCGGTGTCTCTCCCTTTGAGCCCTGGATCTGATGGATCTGTGCGCTCTCCCGGGGCCTTTGGGGTATCAGCGGCTGGTCTCTTCTGGGGCGCCCTGGCTAGCCCTGGGGTTTGGGGATGGGTCGGCCCTCCGGTCACTCCCCTGTCCCTTCCTGCTCGGCTTCCATCCTCCTCCCTCCTCTCCCGCCTGCCTGCTCATCCTCGTCCCTCTCTCTCCCCTGGGGGAGCTGGAGGCCCTCTGCTGCCTAGGGGACTGGCATGGGGGCCTGGTGGTCTCTCTAGGGGGGTGGCTCTGGCTCATCCAGGCACAGGCCTTGGCACTTGCCTGTGTGCCACCACTGGGTCGGTCTTGGTGTGCTGGGGGTGTCTGTAGCTGCTCCCTCTTGTTCTCCGGGTTCGCGTCGCTCACGTGGCCCCGGTGGCTCTCTGGGGGCGGCACCCTGTGGCTCCTATGGCCTGGGGTGAGGAGTACCCTGTTCGCTTGGCCCTGCCTTGCTGTGATTGCTGTTCTGGGGTTTGGGGTCCTTCACACTTGCATGTTTGATCGGGTCTCGCCAGCTAATGCCGAGTCCCAATTCAGCAAATGATGGGACCTGCCAGAATGTGCTGAGAATCTCTTCAGAATCTCTACCCTAAATACATTCTCTTTTGCACTAGTGTCCTCTTCTGGCCTATTCTATTCTATTCTATTGCATTCTATTTTATACTATCAAGACATCCACAATTATGGTGCTCACTACTGTTTGTTTAATTATTTATTTAGTGAATCTCTTTTTCTTTTGTGCTGGTTTGGTTTTTTTCTCTTTTTTCAATGTATTTTTTTTATTTTTATTTTTATTGATGGACAGTTAGTAGTTGGGAATAACTCACCACCTTACAATCTTTAACTGCAATAGCACCGCCTGTTAATTTCTTTCCCCATCCGTCCTGTCCAGTCTTTGTTTCCCCCACACATCACTGAGGTGTAGCACTGCCCTCCCTGGCTTATAATAAAGAGTTCTAATAAAGGATGTCTGCTCAGCTTTCAGGGAGGACCGATGGTGATTACACACATGCACTAAATATTAAAATATTTGGATGCAAGACTAAAAAATGCATTGACCTCAAACGTCAACAATGTTGACTCCCTCTCTGTGGTGTTAAACAATGAAAACAAATGCAGACAAAAAAAAAGAAAAAGAAAGAAAAAAAAGAACCAACATACAATGTATTCAATAACAATGGAGAACACAGTAATATTAATGAAATAACCATGGAATGACTCCTTTAAAGAAATACCATCCGAGTGATTATGGCGAAAGCATGAAAATGTGAGTCAAGCCTGCAAAAGCTTGATGCCATTTCAGTCACGGCACAGACACACGACCAAAGTTTATTGTTTCATACCACACACCTTCATTATCTGCAAGGGGCAATGCAAATTTTTTTATGCTGTATACCTCAAAAACCTCAAGACTGTTAAGTATTGCACTGTTTTATATTATGTGTTGAGTGAAAATTTACATTTTATTTAATTTGCTGTTATTTATTTCATATCTTAATTAAAAAAATCAAGCTAATCTCTAGTTACTTTATTTTTAAGTACAGATGCATTGAAATTGGCAGTTTAAAAACTATGTTTAAAAAAATCATGCTAATAATCGAGATCGGATGATATCAGAAAATTAATCGTGATATTTGTTACCATATTACCCAGCCGTAGTCATACCATCACAATATCTTCAAATGCAATTTTGACTAGAGGACAAATGACTTTGCAGATATCTGTAATTACATCAGACATCAAGACAAGTAGGAGGAGGGATTTTCCAAAATAGGCGGGATGTATAAGGCCTACAATATTTTTTATTTCAGTCATGTAAGGTGAACCTGGAGGAGCAGCTCGTGTTTTTACGCCAGTTTTTGATGCGGCATCCCGTTATTTCATGGGATTTCCTAATTATTTTATTCAGTTGCCGACAGGTACAAACCAAGTTTACAAAATCTGAAACAGTTTGACAGATGTTGAGACAAATTTACAAGTGAGGAAACACTTTTAGAAACCTAAAAACAAATTTTCAAGTAACTCCAACCAGAAAGGGAATGTGCCAACTCTGGGGTTGAACCGGAAATAATAATGTCATTGGCAGCTGCTCCTTCTGTCTGGTCTGAGCCATTTAAAAACACCAAGGACCGACCACACGAAACATAAAACTGTGTTAATCGGCTCATGTTTGCCACAAAACTGGCAAAACACCACTTGACTGCTGTCCATCTTGGGTCACCATGAAGGCCATCAATAACAAGTCTCCGTTATCATTTGTGGTTCAACCCCGGAGTTGGTACATTCCCTTTTTGGTTAGAGTTACTTGTAAATTTGTCTTGATGTTTGTAAAACTGTTTCACATTTTGTAAAATTGGTTTGCACCTCCTGGCTACTGTCATTGGGCAGCTGTGGCTCAGTTGGTAGAGTAGGTCGCCCAATGACAGAGAGGTTGGCAGTTCACGTCCAGGCTCTGATTGCCCATGTTGGGCAAGACACTGATCCGTGACTTAGTCAGCAGTTCTGACAGAACTTTAGAAACCTACTGGTGTATGTGTGAATGGGTGAATGTGAGGTTAATGTAAAGCGCTTTGAGCACCATTGAGGTGGAACAGAACTATAGAAGTGCAGAACATTTTATTTCTTCTGCTATTCCATGAGACAGTATTTTTTTAAGCTACGATATAGGCTGTCATGATCACAACAATTCTGTGGAGTCAAAATGACATTTTTGATATCTTAAATTTAAAAAAAATCTAATCATTTCCAGATCTCCCCATTACCAACCTACCCTTTAAATTTCATCAAAATCCATCCATAACTTTTTGAGTTATCTTGCTAACTAACACAGACAGACAGAGAGACAGACAAACTCTGGCAAAAACCTCCTTGGCAGACTTCTCTTCATTTGAAGGGGGGAGGTCTGCGTTCTCAGAGTGCTTTTCTAGTTTTTATGTATTTTTTAAAAATGATTTTAGAATCATTCTGAAATGAAATGTCCTAAGTGTTTTTCAGTTAAATATGTTCATGGATAATGCATATATTGATTTTCATCAGTTGTCAATAAAGTTTCGTTTTCTAAAGTGTCCAAACAAACGTAGAGGTCAAAGGTCACCCAGTGTATGGGAATGTGTTCACATTGGAAGCTATTTAATTAGACTGGATGTGCAGGACAATCCATCAGATGTTAAGAGCCACCCAAAGGGGAACCAATCAGCTGTTAAGACACGCCCACGCACTTTGATGGAGGAAGTTTGTTGTGAAATAATGATTGTGAGGAACCTGAAGAACCTTCTGCAGAACACAATCAGGTGGAGAAAAAACCCTAACTAACATTCTTCTTCTATTATTTGAATCACATTTTTTATATTAAAAACATAATTTTATACACACACACACACACACACACATGTATATATATATATATATATATATATATATACACATACACACCCTGTATGAGTCAATAATAACAATAATAATAATGGTCCAAACATGAGGAAGTTTATTTGTATTTTTTATTAAAAAATGTTTCTTGCTGAACACAATGTTTGGCCTTTGACCCCTAGATAAAAGGGACGGGACTTCTTTCACCCGCCTCCGTGTTATTTTAATGTCCCTCATCCTGTTACCATGGTAACCCCACAGGTATCCGGGATGACTAGACTCATAGCAGTGTATGTTTTTTTAGGCGGGGAGGGGGGGCTTTGTTTCCCAAAAGTGTTGTGTACATGTCCAGTCAGACTGCTACAGCTTTTGAAGCTCCGCCCCTTTCTGCTGAGTGTCCCAGGTGCACACACCACGCGCTAAAAGCACATTAAGTATGTTTGTGCAAAAAGAATGAATACATGACAAAAGAGATGAACTACATTCAGCTACAACAGCCTCTGATAGTGCAATGATACACACACACACACACACACACACATACATATGCACACACACACACAGACACACGCACATGCAAAGACATGTGCAACACACACACACACACACACACACACACACACACACACACACACACAAACACACCCACTCGTGCACAGTCGTGTCTCAGTGGCGACTGGGACGTGGGTTTGATCTGCTTCGTCCTTGGCCCTGGAGGATCTGGTCCCATCTCTGAAAATAAACAAAAACATTTATTCATTTTTTTAAATTTTATTCATATTTTATAAAAATAAAAATGTTCATGTACTAAATGTTCTAATGTTTTTAAATATGTAATGAAGCAATCCATTTAAATTAAATCCATTTTTTTTTTATTACATTTTTCTTTTCTTTTATTCTTTTTTATTTCTTTATTCCCTGTGTGTTTGCATATAATGAAAGTCATAGGGGACTATTGTGTCCAGAGATACTGATCTCAAGCCAGTACCGTTCCAGAAGCAGGAGCTGTCTTTAGGAGGAAGTCAGAAATAGTCGATTGTCGAGTGCAGTTAGACACTCTGGAAATTCACAAATTCGTTGCATTCTTTTTTAAAAGCAACAACCTGTTAGTAGGCTAAGCTTTGCTGTTGAATGCAGCTTCATTTACATTTCTAATGAAAAACTGGACTATGTTTTTAAAAAAGAATGCAAAGAAATTGTGAATTTCCAGAGCGTGTAACTCTGTACTCAGCAATTGACTATTATGGACTTCCTCCTGCATCAGAAACGCTACTGGCTTGAGATCAGTAACTCTGGACACACTATCTGACAACATGAAGACCTCAGGACCCTTGGGTTTATGTTTATGGACCCTCGACTTACTACCATGGAAGTGTGATGTTGTTTAGAACTTTAGAAGAGGTATAAAAATAGTATTTTGTGTTGGCAAAAATGTATCCCCGAATCATTGCTATGCTAACACAGTGTGGCTCAAAACGCCAAAATCAAATTTTCTCAACATGCATCCAAATGGTGTCATTTTGATGTCAACTATATGTATGTACTCCCAATCATCTAAAAATTGACCTACAATATATTTTACTCTGGATAATCCCTTTAACATGACTGACAGACTAACAGATCTGCTTCCTTTTTGGTGAGTTCAGTGGTTTTAAAACTCCCATAGCTCGCAAGAAAAAAATATATAAATCTACTTATTCCTCAGAACCTCCTGTCACTCAAGAGCAACTTTGTTTTCACCAATTATTTAAGTTTTTTCAAAAAATCGCAGTTGTTTGGAGGCATGGTTTAACATTCATTCATTTTAGACATTACTCTAATTCAGCTCTCTGTGTGTGTCTGCGTGTGTAACTCCAGGCCGGTTTCCCAGGCAACAAGGAAAGTCCCTTACTCACAGAAAATGGGAGGAGCTTTAATAGAACTGACTCAGTCCACAAACACTGACAAAAAATTCCACATATGAAGTGAACAGTATTTTCTTCCTGCCACCAGCCACAACTCGAGCGATTCGGGAAGAGACAAGCACACGGGTTACATTTCCTTCTGGAAATGGATGGAAGGCTAGTTATTATTATTATTATTTAATATATTTTTCCTGTTAGATAATTTTTTTAAATTTGTTTTACATTTATTTTATCTTTTAAATGGCTTTTTTTATTGAAGTCATTTTTTCTGCATTTTTTAATTTGTTTTTTATTTAAACAATTTGTTATATGTATTACTTTTTTAATTAATAAATTTTTTTACATTAATAACATTTGTACTCATACTGTATCTTTAAAAAAAAATTTATCTTTTTTTACTATTCATTCGTCTTTAATTAATATATGTTAAAAAAATGTTGTTTTTATTTGTTGTTTATATTTATTTATACATTTATTATGTTTTTTAATTCATTCATGTATTAATTTATGTAAATAATTTTTTGGGGTTTTGTATTTATTTATTTTGTCTTGTAACATTTATTTCAAATTTTTATTCATTTATTTAACCTTTATTTACCCAGGTGTGTCCTATTGAGATCAATGATGTCTATTTCAAGGGAGACCTGTCTCATCAGTGCATGTCTTTGGATGGTGGGAGGAAACTGGAGTACACAGAGAAAACCCAAGCAGACACGGGGAGAACATGCAAACTCCACACAGAAAGGTCTGGTGTGGGATTTGAACCAGGGTCCTTCTTGATGTGAGGCACAAGTGCTGACCACTGCACCACTGTGCCACCCCATGTTTAAAAATACTAAGTATTATTTTTACTGAAGTTTCAACTTCAGTTTTATACTTTAGTTTGTAAACGTGGTGGTGATGCCGCTCAGCGCTTCGTACCTTCACCTTTCGGCCCATTCTGTCCTTCCACTTCTGAGCGATGGAGCCGTCGATCAGCAGCAGCCTGACGATAAATAACAACACATGATCAAAACAACATGTCAGAAGAGTGGATATTATGGGATGTCAGTTTGCTTTAAATTATCTTTTATTTCATTTCAACATTGACTTTTTAAAAATTTTTCGACTGACTTTAAATGTTATTCCTCTGAATTTATAAAGCTAATGGTTACTAACTAAAACTAATGGTTTCCTTTTGATGGTGGGGACTTTCTGTGCAGAGGACCAACTGTGAGTACGTTCTAATAACGTTCTAATTAGTTGTCAACACATACACTTGTATCAGCTATATGCTAACAGCTATCCTCTCAGCTGTCATTTGCAGCACAGAAGCGCATTACACACACTCATACTGAAAGATGTAAGATGTAAGTACATCTAAGTGTCATGTGATTATTCTGATGTCGTTATATTCCATAAGATATGGATTTTCACATATTGACATGTTTAGTTTGGAGTCTGAACAAGCTTTTATTTTGGAAAAATGACCTGATTCTCTCAGTTACATCTCTGTCACTTGAACACCAAAAATGTAACTCACGTGTTAGCAAAATAAGTAAAAAAAAAACGATGTCTTTGAAAAGTTTCTTTCGAAGAGGAATAGGCCAACTGCAGAGACAGAAGAGTCTACAACTTCCAGGAAAAGGAAAGCTTTTGACAGACAACCCCAGGAGTTGTACTTGAAATATGGATTTATCGTGACAGGTGATTACCACAGACCAAGCCGCTCTGTATAATTTGCAGCAACCGATAAAAAAAATTTACACACCCCACCCCCACCAGTTGCTGGTTTGAATCTCAGGTGGGCCCTTAGGCAAGGCCCTTTATGCTAAACATGCCTATGCTTCACGATGAGCGATACGATAAAAAGTCATACCAGCTCAGACGGCACCCGGGACAACAAGGTCTGCATCAGGATCCAGGACACCCTGATGTTAAATTGGCTACTGGAACAAGACATTCATGGAGCAGGGCATGGTACTGATGGAGTGTTACAACAGGAGTAACCCCAGTGAGAGAGGGTACATGCAGAGGATGTGGGAGAAATGGTTGCTTCAAAACCCCACATCCTCACTGACTAAGAAACAGCTCTTGGCTCAGTGTTTGAATATCCGCAATAAGAGGTTGCTATCACAGCTAAAGATTGATGACGTACAGCATTGTACCTCATCCACGGTACAAAGATACTACGGCAAGGGGGAGCCAGGATGACAGGTCAATTTGGGGGTGGTTTCACCAACACCAAATATTGAGATTGGGTATGAAGCCCCACAGACAGAAAGACTAAACACAAGGGCAGGTGACCTGAGAGAGAGAATCATGAAATCCTGGGGGAACACAACTACCTCCTGCTTGCCAAAACTAAACAACAAAGTACCAGACCAGACTCTACTGGAGGACCTGAACACTGGACTGCAAACTGTCCCTACCACTACCATCACTGAGACCAATCAGCTGATGTACGTAGCAGCAACAGTAATCCTAGACATGCTTGGCTACAAGATGAACAGCATCAGTAGTAGCCAGAAGGTTGCCCCATGGAGGAGAAGGATAGAGGCAAAGATCATGGCAGCACGGAGAGAAGTCAGTGTTCTAACAGAACTAAACAGAGGTGTGAATCTGAGGAAAGAACTGCCCAAGAAATATAACAAACTGTCCACAGCTGAGGCACTGGAGACTGCTAAGCAAAGGCTCACAGCACTAGCTACCCGCCTAAAGAGATACACAAGAGAGGTAGAGGCCAGGAGAATAAACCAGGTGTTCTCCACCAACCCAGCTAAGGTCTACTCTCAATGGCAGGGGAACAAGGTGACAATGGACCCACCTAGAGCTGAGACTGAGCAATACTGGAAGAGCATCTGGTAGAAGGAGGCAACACATAACACCAATGCCCAATGGCTGACAGACTTACAGGTAGAGCACAGCCAACTCCCAGAACAAGACCCAGTAGTCATCACACTAGCAGACATCCAAACCAGTGTCCAAAATGAAGAGCTGGACAGCACCAGGGCCCGACATGATTCATACCTACTGGCTTAAGAAACTGACAGCACTCCATGAACGCCTAGCAGCACAGATGAACCAGCTGCTGATATCGGGAAACCACCCAGAGTGGCTAACCCAGGGCCGGACAGTCCTCATAATGAAGGACCCCCAGAAGGGAACAATACCATCTAACTACCGGCCTATAACCTGCCTCAGCACCACATGGAAGCTTCTATCAGGCATCATAGCGACTAAGATGAGTAGGCACATGGAGCAATAAATGAGCAGAGCACAGAAAGGAATAGGCACCAACACCAGGGGAGCCAAACACCAGCTACCGGTTGACAGGGCAATTGCCCGAGATTGCAAGATGAGGAACACCAACCTGTGCACTGCCTGGATTGATTACAAGAAAGCCTATGACTCAATGCCACATACATGGATACTGGAATGCTTAAAACTGTATAACATCAACAGGACACTAAGAGAGTTCATCCAGAACTCAATGAGGCTGTGGAAGACAACTCTGGAGGCCAACTCAAAGCCAATTGCACAGGTGAACATCAGATGGGGCATTTACCAAGGAGATGCTCTGCCCCCCTGCTGTTCTGCATAGGCCTAAACCCCCTCAGCCAGATCATCTCAAAGAGTGGCTTCGGATACCAGTTCCGAAGTGGAACATCCATCAACCACACAGTAAATTTTGCAGTGTTAAATTAACACTTAGAGAGTTTATTTAACTTCTTCTAGAGTGTATTTGGTCCCATTGTCTCCAAATTAACACTGCAAAATCTACAGTGCACCTCCTCTACATGGATGACATCAAGCTGTATGCCAAGAATGAGCGTGACATTGATTCCCTAATTCACCTCACCCGGATCTACAGCAAAGACATTGGGATTCAATAGCACTTTTCAGTAAGTTCTACAAGTTCTCAGGTAGAACTGTGCTCCAAATAAAGGACTTTATGTTGTCAAAATTGTTGATTAATCATTTACAAATCAATACTGTCTTTATGGATAACGATTTAAAAAAAAACAAGAAAAGAAAAAAGTGAACATGTAAAACTGCAGTATTTAAATGCAATGTAGTAGAAAAATTTGGGTGCACCTAACTTTTGTGCTGGAGCACCTAAGAAAAAAAGTTACTCTAGAGCCCTGTTCCAGTATTGTGCAGTAGCATTTAGCATTAGTTTGTCCACATATGCCTCTAAATATATATATATATATATATATATATACACCATACTACTGTTTTCAAATGGTGGCTGATATGGATGGATGAGGGTGATGTGTGATCTTTGACCTCTGTATAGATGAGGGTGATGTGATGACCTTTGACCTGTGTGTTTGTACCTGGACGTCTCCTCGTTCTCGTAGCCCATGATCAGGTATTCGTCTCCGGGGTTCAGAGGAGGACACAAACAGGAGGAGGAGTAGTAGAGCGTCTGCGTCTCCTTGGGGATGTTGACCAGAGACGACTTCAGCACCTCTTTTACCTCCACCACCGCCGTGGGCTCCAGACCACGGTTCCTCACCTCCCTCACCCTCGCTCTGATCACTGCCAACAGGAAACCGTCAGAGGGACACTATCACTTCTGTCTGCGTTACCACGGTAACCACACACAACACTTCTGTCTGTATTAGCATGCTAACCAGACAACACTTCTGTCTGCGTTATCATGCTAACCAGACAACACTTCTGTCTCTACAGTCCTGGAAAAAAGTTGACTTCCACCTTGTGTATTTGTCACATATTGTACACACACATTGTCATTGTCAGGATTTGACCCTATCAAACATATTTTGGTGTGATGGGGGAATCGGGGGCACCCAGAGGAAACCCATTCAGGCACAGGAGGAGAAACTTGTAAACTCCACACAGAAAGGCCCGCACGGTCTGGGAATCGAACCCGGGCCTTCTTGCTGTGAGGCAAGAGCGCTAACCACTTTGCGCTAATAACCAGGGATAAGCCCACAGGGCTAAATTTACAGGGCTACACCAATAGGGCTAAGCTAAAAGGGCTAATCCAAAAGGGTTAAGCTAATAGAGCTAAACTAACAGGGATAGGCCAACAGGGCTAAACGTACAGGGCTGCACCAATAGGGTTAAGCTAAAAGGACTATGCCAATAGGGCTAAGCTTACAGGTCTAAGCCAAAAAGGATAAGCTAACAGAGCTAAGCTAACAAGGCTAAGCCAACAGAGCTAAGCTATCAGGGCTAAGCCAACAGAGCTAAGCTAACAGGGCTAAGCTAATGGGACTTGACAAAAGGGCAAGGCTAGCAGGGTCAGTTACCATTCCATTTTTAGTTAAGGTACGAGGTGTTCCAGAGTATATCCCATACATTTTTTGTTAAAGTAGGTCAAAGGTCAAGAGTCAAGGTCACCAAAAATGTGTTTTCACAATGATCAAAGATAGGTCAAACATCATGAATGTCCTTTTCATTCCTGTATACTGAGTTTAGCATTTAACTTCTTTTTGCTAATACTGTTGATTTACATTGACATCATGTACATCAGAACCTTGAAGGTTAAATTTGAAGACTCTAGGTCAAAGGTCACAATACAAGTCAAAATAGAATTTTAACTATAACTTTTGAACTTTTCATCTTACAGACTTCCAGTCAGCACCAAAATACTGCATCTTGTGTGTATAAGTTTTGACCTATTGTTGACCCAAGATGTCAGAGGTCACTGGGTCAATACCTAAAAAACTCAAATGTACTACAACATCATGACCTTTGACCTTGAACGACCATGAAAAGTACAAAAAAAAGTTTGAGGTTTGGAGAGAGCCATGTACGTCAAAATGAGGGGCGGGGCTTGTTTTGTTCTTATTTTACTGAGTTGTAAAAAACTGACATGAGAACAAAGATGCAGAAAGAATTAGTCCAAAAGGTCAAAGGAGGAAGTGTTCTAGAACTTTCTGGACAGAAGTGTTCTAGAAGCTTCTGGACAGAAGTGTTCTAGAAGCTGTTTTTCAGCTCCACTCAGACATGTGTCGTAATCAGATGTGAACATTTGGAACATGAACTTTTAATGACAGTGGAAAACATGTGAGCTGGAGGAAACGTGAGCCGCGTTTGGCTGAAGCTACTGGAACAAAAACACTTTCTGAGCTTTTTCCAAAAGCTTTGAGTCAAATTTAATCCCAGAAAAACGTTTGGCGCTGAACCGTTTCCCTGTTTGAGCTGAGACAAGGAAAACAGCTTCAGCTTTAACCCTGAAACACATGCTTCAACCTCTGGAAAGGTGTTCGCTCCACCCCCAGAGTCTGTTATTTACACAGGTGTTACCTCCGCCCCAACAGTCTGTTATTTACGCAGGTTTTAGCTCCGCCCCCACAGTCCGTTATTTCCACAGGTGTTAGCTACTCCCTCACAGTCTGTTATTTACACAGGTGTTAGCTCCACCCCCACAGGCCATTAATATACACAGGTGTTTGTACAGGTACAGGTGTTTACACAGTTTTTGATTTAAGGAATTGCAGATGTTTTCAGTAAATTTCTTAAAATACACAAGGGTTCAAACACAAAAATGTGTGAAAAAAATGTTTAACATCTATTTTATCGTTAAGACGTATGTGGACCTGGTTCTTGTGCAGACCTGGTCACTGTGTGGACCTGGTTCTCATCCAATGTCTATCGGTTTCAGTTGAGTTCATTAAGGTCCAATAAGTCAGCAATCGCCCAATTATCTGTTTTAAAAGTAATCAATTACCCCCAGCCCTAGAGAATAAGGTTATTTAAAATGAAGTAAACCTAGACGTAGACCTGAACCAGGATGTGAGCGGAGTGTCAGAGAATGTGGATGGAGTTTCCGAGGACTCACCGTAGTTGTAGTTGTTCTTCAGGTAAGTTTTCTGAGCCATTCGAACCATCTTACATTTACAGCGATCTGAAAGACAGAGTAAGACTGAGGTGGACAGACAGACACATGTACAGACAGACAGGTGTACAGACAGACAGGTTACCTCTGATTGGACTCCTGCAGTGGAAGTTGTTGGAGTCCATGGGAAAATCTGGACTGGATTCTATCAGAACAAAAAATAAAGCAGTTCACTCTCACTTCCTGAAGACGTCTGTGGGCACATGCTTCACTTCCTACAAACATCTATCATGTAGTATGTTCCAAAATGGCATCATGACCTTTGACCTTGGGTGACCTTCAAAGGTCAAAGTCTCATGCTGTTCTCTTCTACATCTGTTCTCTTCTACAGTTGTTCTTCTACAGTTGTTCTCTTCTACATGCATAGTATTGTTGTTTTACTTCCACATGAGCAGACACAGTAAACATCCCATAATACACAGTCATTCATTCGGTTACTGTAACTATGCAACAAAAACCAATGAGGGCAAAGGAACTTACCTGGGTTACACCTGGATGGGTCCTGATAGTACGGATCTATACACAAACACACAACACTGTTAGTGACACAACTAATCAATCACTACAAAAGAGGAGGAGGAGCAGTAGTGGCAGTAGTAGCAGTATGAGCAGTTGTAGTAGTCGTAGTAGTAGTAGCAGTAAGAGTAGTAGTAGCAGTAGTAGTAGTAGTAGCAGCAGTCGTGGTGGTAGTACCAGTGCGAGCAGTTGTAGTAGTCGTAGTAGTAGCAGTAGCAGTAGCAGTAGCAGTAATAGCAACAGTAGTAGTAGTAGCAGTAGTAGTAGTAGTAATAGTCTTAGTTGCAGTTGCAGTAGTAGCAGTAGTAGTAGCAGTAGTAGTAGCATTAGCGCAGCAGTAGCAGTAGTAGGAGTAGTAATAGCAGTAGAGGTAGTTGTAGAAATAGTAAGAGTAACAGTAAAAGTAATAGAAGCAATATTAGAAGTAGTAGTAGCAGTAGTAGCAGTAGCAATAATAGGAGTAGTCGTAGGAGTAGTAGCAACAGTAGCAGTACTAGTAGCAGTAGTAACAGCAGTATTAGCAGTACAAATAGCAGCGGCAGTAGTACCAGTAACAGTAGTAGTAGCAGTAGCAGCAGTAATAGTAGTAATAGCAGTAGCAGTAGTAGTAGTAGTAGTAGTAGCAGTAGTAGTGGTAGCGATAGCATTAGTCGTAGCAGTAGCAGTAGTAGTAGAAATAGCAGTAGCAATAGTGGTAGCAGCAGTAGCAGCTGTAGCAGCAGCAGTAGTAGCAGCAGTAGCTGTTTTATTAGCAGTAGTAGTAATAGTAGTAGTAGCAGCAGTATCATTAAAAGTAGTAGTAGCAGTATCAATAGTCATAGTATCAGTATTAATTGTCATAGTAGCAGCAGCAGTAGCTGTATTATTAGCAGTAGTAGTAATAGTAGTAGTAGTAGCAGTAGCATTAGCAGGAGCAGAAGTAGCAGTAGCAGGAGGCTAGCATTGGTTACCTGGCCCTTCAGCCTTAACTATAGCCTCAGGGGAGATGCAGACTCCTCGGTCATACAGTGGTAGCTCGCTGCAGCTCAGACTGTCAGGCCAGCTGTGGTTGTAACGCTTCATCACTGGTTCACAGCCAGACTTGGCTCGTTCACACACGGCTTTGCAGGGTTTGATGGGTTCATGCTGGAAGTCGATGGTGCAGATGGGAGCGTACATGGCACACAGGAAGAAGAGCAGGTCTGGACTGCAGCCGGTGCCTGAGGAGCACAGCCACAGGTTACAACTGACATCAACAAAAGTTACAATAACTGACACACAGGAAGAACAGCAGGTCTGGACTGCAGCTGGTGGACATTGTTAAGGTTTTTTTTCCACCATATTTAGCAGCAGAATTTACTGGATCATCTAATGTTTCCTCTATGTGTGACGCTTTAAAATCACCTTTTAACATAACATGGCTCGACCTCGCAGTGTGACTCGTGATTAAAAAGCTTTTCTCTGTGACTGACTTCAACTGGTTAATGAGGCTCAGTGTTTGGTCAAGATTTTTTTTTTTTTTAGAAAATTTCACCATCCTTAATCTGATGTGCATTAGCTATGTGTATATACTCATATAATTTCATGGTGAAATCTTAAGCATTCATTGAGTTATAGTATGATACGTCTCACACACACACAGATACACAGACAAACACACAGACAC
Organism: Siphamia tubifer; assembly: GCA_020466265.1. Classification (NCBI taxonomy): domain Eukaryota; kingdom Metazoa; phylum Chordata; class Actinopteri; order Kurtiformes; family Apogonidae; genus Siphamia; species Siphamia tubifer. Next base: position 6,437,518 of record CM035803.1, read on the forward strand.
AAGGTGATTACAATAATCTCTTTCAACCAATGTTGGGCGAGATTAAAAACTGACACACCAACAGCTGTTGACAACTGACACACTGATAAATTTTACAACAACTGAAACACCGAAAAAAATTACAACTGACACACTGACGAATGTTACAACCGATACACCGATACATTTTACAACAACTGACACACCTACAGAAGTTAAAACTGACACCAACAAATGTTACAACTGACACTGACAAAAATTCCAACTGACAACGACAAAAGTTACAACAACTGACACGCAACAAAAATTACAACAACTGACACACTGACGAATGTTACAACTGACACTGATAAATGTTACAAGAACTAACACACTGTCAAAGACCCAAAGAGTATAAAGAGTATGTTTCTATTACAATTATTTTTTGTGGGAAAATCCAAGTGAATCAAATAATGTATTGCCCTTTCAATTTCAGTCCAGTGTGGTGAGAGGGGCCGCAGGGTCAGTCTGGTCCAAGGCAACTGTGGCAATAATGTAGTTCACCACCACCAGAGGGAGAATATAAGAGTGAATGAATAATGGATCATTAAACTTAAAGCACTTTGTGCGCCTTGAAAAGTTCTATAGAAATATAATCCATTATCATTGCTGATTTTGCTTCATTCAAGATTGTTATTTTTTGCACCCATGTGACTGCATGTGTACATGGCAGTGCGTTCAGGGACCAGTGTTTTTCCTGCAGCAGGTCCAGTGTCAAGGTGGTGTGTTCAGGAACCAGTGAACCCCTAAACACAGCAGCTCCAGTGTCAGGGCGGTGCATTCAGGGACCAGTGGACCCTCACATACAGCAGCTCCAGTGTCAGGGTGGTGTGTTCAGGGACCACTGTTTTTCCATCAGCAGCTTCAGTCTCAGGGTGGTGTGTTCAGGGATCAGTGGACCCCCACACACAGCAGCTCCAGTGTCAGAGTGGTGCGTTCAGGGACCAGTGAACACCCACACACAGCAGCTCCAGTGTCAGGGCGGTGCGTTCAGGGTCCAGTGTTTTTCCAGCAGCAGCTCTGTGGTTTGACCTGGACTTGCTGCTGCTGTATCTGCTCCAGGCCTTTCATTAGCACATTTTTGGGGTTAAACTGAGCGCTTTGTCTGTTTCCTTCCCCCAAGCACTGACCTTTGACCTCAGCTCGACTCAGTTCAACCACAGTCTAAATATATTTATAGAAAACACAGACGTGTTCATGAACTCACATATTCCTCATTTACTTTGCTTCATTACAAGAGTTTGTTCATGGCGCTGCTGCTCTGGTGTGACCATATATGGGTGTGGCCAAATATGGGTGTGACCAAATATAGGTGTGGCCATATATGTTTGTGACCATATATGGGTGTCACCAAATATGGGTGTGGCCATGTATGGGTGTGATCATATTAGGGATGGGACACTATTTTTGAATATTCAAATTTTTGAGATACGCTTGAATATAGAATATTAATTTCAAATTCATTATTTGCATGGTCTTTCACTTGGAAAGAATGCCTCATTTGTTGAAGCACCACTTCAACAAAACGCTGCAAACACAAGAAAGATAAACAACCAAAAACATAAAACAAATGCAACAGAAGTACACTGCAAGAGAAAAATGCCCCAATAACAGAAACTTAGCAGAAGCAAAAATGTACAAACCTCCCAAAACAAATACAAAAGAAAGATGCTGCAAATTCAAATTCAGTTCACCAAAATAAAACAGAAGACAAGCTCTTGTAAATAAGTTAGTAGCACACTAAACTTAGTGACGTACCTATGCTGCTCTTCTATGATATTGTCGCAGATTACAGCCAAGTCTTTAAAAAAGACGAAGGGAAACACATATATGGGTGTGACTAAATATGGGTATAGGAAGCTGCGGAACAAGTTCAGTCAGATAATAAAATATGTTGTGTGTATTTTATCAGAATAGGAACTTTAACTTGAAGGAATTTTAACATATAGTATTACAAACAGGAAATGGAATGTTTTATGGTTGTTCTCTATCCATCAAAAATACGCCCTGAACACACCATGTTTCCTGAATGTACCATTAATGATAGGATGATAGATATGTGGGGCTGATATTTATGTCTTTTCTTCTATCGGTATCAGCCCAAATGCTCTTTATTTCCCCTGCGTCAACTGTACGGAAAAAGTAAGGAAAAAAAGGAAAAGAAGAGGAAAAAGCTTTCAAAAGCAGCGGAACATGGATGTTTAGTGTGAAAAACTGAAGCCTGTATGAAGAGAAAATGTTTGTATAGTTTTATAGTTGAATAGTATTATTGTGAAAAGCCTGTATGTGCAGAGTGTGCAGGGGATTAGTTTATTTCTTATCAGCTGCTGCCGTTCAGTATCAGGTGAAACGTGCAGAAGAAAATGCTGAAGCACAGATGAAAACACAGGAAAGAGAGAAAAGGCGACGTTCAGGTCAGAACGTGGTCGAACAAAGAGAGAGAGAGAGAGAGCGTCAGACGTGAACAATAGAACATTGTTCTGCAGTGAGTTTTTAACACTTTAGTGTCCAAGAGTAGATCATGTTGAATTTAACCCAGTATGCTGACCGCTCTAGTTGTAGTTATAGTTAAGTGTGGTTACAGCTGTAGTTACAGCTCTAGTTAAGTATGGTTACAGCTGTAGTTACAGCTCTAGTTAAGTATGGTTACAGCTGTAGTTATAGTTCTAGTTAAGTATGGTTACAGCTGTAGTTATAGCTCTAGTTAAGTATAGTTACAGCTGTAGTTATAGCTCTAGTTAAGTATGGTTACAGCTGTAGTTACAGCTCTAGTTAAGTATGGTTACAGCTGTAGTTATAGTTCTAGTTAAGTATGGTTACAGCTGTAGTTATAGCTCTAGTTAAGTATGGTTACAGCTGTAGTTACAGCTCTAGTTAAGTATGGTTACAGCTGTAGTTATAGTTCTAGTTAAGTATGGTTACAGCTGTAGTTACAGCTCTAGTTAAGTATGGTTACAGCTGTAGTTATAGCTCTAGTTAAGTATGGTTACAGCTGTAGTTATAGCTCTAGTTAAGTATGGTTACAGCTGTAGTTACAGCTCTAGTTAAGTATGGTTACAGCTGTAGTTATAGTTCTAGTTAAGTATGGTTACAGCTGTAGTTACAGCTCTAGTTAAGTATGGTTACAGCTGTAGTTATAGCTCTAGTTAAGTATGGTTACAGCTGTAGTTATAGCTCTAGTTAAGTATGGTTACAGCTGTAGTTATAGTTCTAGTTAAGTATGGTTACAGCTGTAGTTATGGCTCTAGTTAAGTATGGTTACAGCTGTAGTTATAGTTCTAGTTAAGTATGGTTACAGCTGTAGTTATAGCTCTAGTTAAGTATGGTTACAGCTGTAGTTATAGTTCTAGTTAAGTATGGTTACAGCTGTAGTTATAGCTCTAGTTAAGTATGGTTACAGCTGTAGTTACAGCTCTAGTTAAGTATGGTTACAGCTGTAGTTACAGCTCTAGTTAAGTATGGTTACAGCTGTAGTTACAGCTCTAGTTAAGTATGGTGACAGCTGTAGTTACAGCTGTAGTTAAGTATGGTTACAGCTGTAGTTATAGCTCTAGTTAAGTATGGTTACAGCTGTAGTTATAGTTCTAGTTAAGTATGGTTACAGCTGTAGTTACAGCTCTAGTTAAGTATGGTTACAGCTGTAGTTACAGTTCTAGTTAAGTATGGTTACAGCTGTAGTTATAGTTCTAGTTAAGTATGGTTACAGCTGTAGTTACAGCTCTAGTTAAGTATAGTTACAGCTGTAGTTACAGCTCTAGTTAAGTATGGTTACAGCTGTAGTTACAGCTCTAGTTAAGTATGGTTACAGCTGTAGTTACAGCTCTAGTTAAGTATGGTTACAGCTGTAGTTATAGCTCTAGTTAAGTATGGTTACAGCTGTAGTTATAGCTCTAGTTAAGTATGGTTACAGCTGTAGTTATAGCTCTAGTTAAGTATGGTTACAGCTGTAGTTACAGCTCTAGTTAAGTATAGTTACAGCTGTAGTTATAGCTCTAGTTAAGTATGGTGACAGCTGTAGTTATAGCTCTAGTTAAGTATGGTTACAGCTGTAGTTATAGCTCTAGTTAAGTATAGTTACAGCTGTAGTTACAGCTCTAGTTAAGTATGGTTACAGCTGTAGTTATAGCTCTAGTTAAGTATGGTTACAGCTGTAGTTACAGCTCTAGTTAAGTATGGTTACAGCTGTAGTTATAGCTCTAGTTAAGTATGGTTACAGCTGTAGTTACAGCTCTAGTTAAGTATGGTTACAGCTGTAGTTATAGCTCTAGTTAAGTATGGTTACAGCTGTAGTTACAGCTCTAGTTAAGTATGGTTACAGCTGTAGTTATAGCTCTAGTTAAGTATGGTTACAGCTGTAGTTATAGCTCTAGTTAAGTATAGTTACAGCTGTAGTTACAGCTCTAGTTAAGTATGGTTACAGCTGTAGTTACAGCTCTAGTTAAGTATGGTTACAGCTGTAGTTATAGCTCTAGTTAAGTATAGTTACAGCTGTAGTTACAGCTCTAGTTAAGTATGGTTACAGCTGTAGTTACAGCTCTAGTTAAGTATGGTTACAGCTGTAGTTATAGCTCGAGTTAAGTATAGTTACAGCTGTAGTTATAGCTCTAGTTAAGTATGGTTACAGCTGTAGTTATAGCTCTAGTTAAGTATAGTTACAGCTGTAGTTACAGCTCTAGTTAAGTATGGTTACAGCTGTAGTTACAGCTCTAGTTAAGTATGGTTACAGCTGTAGTTATAGCTCGAGTTAAGTATAGTTACAGCTGTAGTTACAGCTCTAGTTAACTAGAACAGTAACTAGAGCTGTCACCATACTTAAGTATCACCAGCAGGGTTGTATCGAGTTGCTCTTTTCTGAACTCTAGCTGCATTTCCATTACCCTTGGAAATTCGCAAAATGTAAATATCGCTATAAAAACTGGTAATGGAAACACCGGAATAAAAAAAAAAAAAAGACACTCAAATATCGCTAAAAAGTTTTCATGCTTCCATTAGGTGTTTTTTAGACATTAGACTAATTTATTGTAAAAGTGCAATGGAAACACTTTTTCCGCAATTATATGTCACAGGATGTGACATGATTTCTTCTCTCGGAGTGAAAATGGCAGCTGCAGTCACTGTAACCATGACAACTATAGGCTGCTGGGATGCGAGAACTAAGGCAGTCCTGATCACGCTCTTGGAGTGGTGATCAGGGTGATTCCTAGAGTAGGCACAGTGTTTAATTTTATTATCTGTTAGCTTTTTAATATTTAAGATGTTTTTGTTTTTTTTACAGATAAATATATCCTCTGTTCTGTAAAGGGTCAAGTGCAGCACTGTGTAAAAAGCACTACATACATTTATAATTTGTTAAGTGCTGAGCATATTTACACTTAATATTTTGACCTGACAATGTGGGGACTACATGTAAAGACCGTTATAACCTTAACTAGCTGGTTTGTTTCACATGTTAGTGTATTTAAAGAGTTCGCCAGAGACTTTTACCGACGAGATAATTAGCCGATTCATCTGTGCTAATGCTATTACATACTAATTCGCAGTTGTCATTAAAACGCATCTAAAACATATTTTAACTTAATATTTTGACCTGACAATGTAGGGACCACATGTACAGACACTTATAACCTTAACCAGCTGGTTTGTTTGACATGTTAGTGCCTTTAAAGAATTCGACAGGGACTTTTACTGACAAGAGAATTAGCCGATTCATTCATTCTAATGCTATCAGGGTGATGGTAAAGCTCCAAGGTGACAACAGTGAAATCTCTTGGGATGATATTTCATGAAAGTTACGATGCTCCAGCCGAAAACAAATGTCAATGGAAATGTGTTCAAAGCGGAAATATACTTTGTTGAAATTTTAGGAATATCGATATTGTTTTGCAAAAAACTGTAATGGAGACGCAGCTACTTTCAGGAAGTGGAGTCGCTGCTGAGTCTTTCTGACCATTCTGGTCATTTCTGGTCGTGGGGGCAGGGGCGTCTATGTTCCGTCTTTCTTCCAGAAGGAGTTGCAGTTGTTGCAGATGTCCCTGTCCCTCTGTGATGGTCTGCACCACTGCTGTGTCATCTGTTCACAGTCATGTTCTCAGGGCGGGAGTGTCTGCAGCCATGGGTGGCGACTCAGGGCACAGCTGTGGGGTGAGCTGCTGTTGAGCCTGCAGGTGGATAAGAATTGGGGTTGGTTGATCAGAAAGTCCCTTATCCAGGCGCAGGCGAAGGGTGGGAGCCACAGGTTGGACAATGTGTGGATAAAAATGTCCCGTATGATTGTGTTAAAGGTGGAGCTGTAGTCAGTGAAGAAAATCCTGACATACAGTAGCTCCGCCTCTTTTCCAGGAGGCTCAGCGCAGAGTGGAGGGCGGGGCTTATTGCATATTCACTGGATCTTTTTGTTACACACAAACACACACATACACACACACACACTGTGTCCTGGACACTTTCAGCCAAATCCAGATGAAATGTTCCTTCACTTCCTGTTGCACTTTTTCTGTGAATGTTTGGGTTTGAGCGGTACACGTTCCAACACGTCGTTGTTTCAGCTTTTCTTCTGTTTTCACCTCCTCAAAAATATCCTGTTCTACACTGGTGGAAAAAACAGCTTCTTTAGTCTGACCTCTCACCTCTGAGGATCATGTGACTAAGACCCACACAAACAAAAACATGCCAGGCACAACAAACCCCGCCCCCTCACACAACAAGCCCCGCCTCCTCACAAATATTTTAGGTCTTAATGGACATCTCCCTCTCAAAATATGACACTATGAGTTTGACCTTTGAAGGTCACTCAAGGTCAAAGGTTATGATGCCATTTTGGAGCCTATCTATCAACAATAGTAACTGACAGAGGTGGAAAGAGTACTAAAATAATATGCTCAAGTACAAGTACTGTTACTCTAAAGACATTTTACTTAAGTACAAGTAAAGTTACCAGTCAAAAAATCTACTCAAGTAAAAGTAAAAAGTAAATAATTGAACATGTACTTTGAGTAAAAATAAAAAAGTTACTTTTTAAAAGTGGGTGTTTTCTGCCTCTATTGTGTTGTGCAACAAGGAAAAAGAAAAGGAAACAAGGACATACATACATCTAAACCAATATTTTTTATTGTGAAGCAAATTAAATTATATACAGGATAACATGGCCAACCTCAACAGGAACTGAGATAATTGGACTTTTGTATGATTTCACATACAATGGAATTTCAGACACTTGTCCTAAATGTGTGAGAGAAAACTCAGTTGGGCTTAACATAATAATGTGGATGACGAATGCACTACTTGAATATATACTGATATTTGTTTATTCACCTACACTACAGGCCAAAGCCTGGATGTACCTATACCAACTTTCGGTAACTCTACACACACGCCAACTCTCCTTCCTGTGATTCATCTTGAGAATGTGTTCCCTTTCTCTATTTCAGTCTTTTTTTTATTTTAATTTTTTACTCAGTAAGAGTTGTGATGTAAAATGTACTGAAGTACATTACTTAAAAGAAAACGGACTTCAGTAAAATTAAAATGACAGTTTTTAAATAGTACTTGAAAAAGTACAAGTACACAAAAAAGCTACTCAATTAGAGTAACGAGAGTAATGTACTTCAATACTGAGTACTTATCAATAGCAACTGAGTAGTTATCAACACCCTGTTTGAAGTCAGAACTATTTAAAATCATGTGACCTTGGTTTTGACCTTTCAAGGTCACTGAAGGTCAAAGGTCATGGTGTCATTTTGAAGCCCTTTCCAGGTTTCTTATCTGTCAACGATAGTAACTTAGTCACGACCTACACTGTTTTTTCTGTTATTGTCCATTTGAGTTTTTTAGCTATAGACCCAGTGACCGCTGACCTCTTGGATCAAGATGAAGATTTGGACCTTTATTGTGACCTTTGACCTAGAGTCTTCAAATTTTTCCTTCAAGGTTCTGATGTCAACACACATCAACAGTATTAGTATACTGAGTATACAGGAATGTTTGACCTATCTCTGACCTTTAGCCTTGACCTTTGGCCTACATTAACCAACATTTAATGGGATCTATTCTGGACCACCTTGCACCTTTACTGAACATTTCCTGGAAATTCTGTAAATGTTTGTGTAAATTTACTGAAAAACAAAGAAAATAATTGTGACCAAAAACATCTGTGCATGTGTGTGTGTGTGTGTCTGTCTGTGTGTGTGTGTGTGTGTGTGTGACTTGAATTTTTATCCAGAAAACACATTGGTTTCATTTTATTTGTCAAACAAATGGAGCTTCAATAACATTAACAACAAACTCTACAGTAACTTCTGCAGCTGGAAAAACATTTTTTTTTGCATAATTCAAAATTGGCTTGATTCAATATTTTGTTGGATTTAATTCAAGCCAAAAAATAATCTCTGCCAATGGAACAAATGAAAGTGATCTTGGTCAGATTTAGAATTTTTCCAGTGTATGTTTCATGACAGACACAAGTTTAATGAGTAAAAGTGGAAACTAACCCTAACCCTAACCCCTGGATATTTGTGTTTCTTATTTTTTCTGTGTTTTCCTCCACCTGACCCATGATTCAAACTGATTTATGGGATGATTCTTCTACCCTGTTCATTGTCTGCTCCTGGTTTGTCTACATTTAAAGTCCTATAAAGCCTGTCACCTTAGCCCCTCCCCTTTGTTTAATAGCTGGGTTTCAGTCACATGGTTCTGATGACGTGCGGAGGTGGCGCGAAATTTGAGTGGAGGTCGGGAGTAAACACGGAGGAGACGCAAGAGAGCCAGGAGAGCAGCTATTGTTCCACTTTAGACCCAGTTTCTCGGGAGAGGTATAAACAGCTTGTGGAAAAATATATTGGACGTGATCTGTATTCAATGAAAATGTCTGAATACACAACTGATTTCAACTATCTGCCAACTATCGAAGCTGTGGATTTCACAAATGACTTGGTCCTCCAGACTTCTTACTACACTAGGCAGCAAATGAAAGCCTTTAAGAGTCTTGAGGCGTACAATTTTTTTGTCAGCGGGTGGGTTCACAACCTTGAAATAAAATGTCTCCGCGGATGGATACAGTTTGGTGTTTGCAAGGGTGAGTGTTTGTTCTTATATTACTTTATATCTTAAACATGCTAACAGTTAGCGGTAGTGGCTTTAACGTCAACAAACACGGCAGCTGCGGTTCAGGGCTCTTCACCGTCCGCGTCAGATCTAGAATCAAATCTGGGCTCTCAGTCGTCTGTTGCAGATCCAAAATCACCTTTGCACATTGCAAACGTTGATGTTGTTCTGTCTTAAGCTTCATCCTTTTCTCATGCTTAACAGCAGATTCCGATTTTGGCTTTCGTTCATAACCAAGTTTGACTGTCGGAGCCCAGTCCTCCGACTCTTCATTATCCCAATCAAGTTAACATTAGAATACTGGTAACTTTAAATCACTAAGTAAAAGACAATTTAACGACAATCTAATGCTGATAAGTTCGTTTGCAAACACAATATTACCTCTGAAGAAGTGGTCGCTGCAGACACGAGCATTGAGGGACTCTGCTCCTCCGGATTGAATACGGAGATTTAAAATAAATTTTTTTCCGACGTTTTTCTGTAAGCTTCCTCCATTTTTCTCCTCTTCGTTAGGCGATTTTTGGAACCCTAAAATACCGTTTGTCTGTTTCCCAGCTCGATCTACTGGAGCATCCATAAACACAACAATACATAGGCATTTTACGCTTTGACTAGGCTTTGTCTTTGTGCTTATCTTTCTCACTTCGGACCTCCACTCATTTTTCGCACCTTACGTCGACGTCACGTCTACGTCAAACGAAACAGAGCTATTGAGAAGTGGGACAACAGTACCCCTTCAAATTAAAGTGCACAATGGAGGGGTAAGAGGTACAGGTAAGGGGTAAGGCATAAGGGGTCAGGGGTCGGGGTTAGGGTCAGGGGTCAGTGGTAGACTTCAACACTTATGCTACAACTTTATTCACAAGATGGAATTTCAGACACTATACTTTGTGTGTGTGTGTGTGTGTGTGTATCAAAGCCAATCAGAATCAAAGGCAATAGACATGCTAATACAAAATCAATGAATGGATAGATAAAATAAATACAGATAAAATGTCAGAGAGCTTTATGCTTAATAAACATAACCTAACAGTACATTGAGAGTACCCTAACCGTACCTTAACAGTACCCTAACATTATCCTAACAGTACCATAACAGTACTTTAACAGTACCCTAATAGTATCCTAACAGTACCTTAATAGTATCCTAACAGTACCCTAATAGTATCCTAACAGTACCCTAATAGTATCCTAACAGTACCCTAACATTATCCTAACAGTACCATAACAGTACTTTAACAGTACCCTAATAGTATCCTAACAGTACCCTAATAGTATCCTAACAGTACCTTAATAGTATCCTAACAGTACCTTAATAGTATCCTAACAGTACCCTAAAGCCCCATTTCCACTATACAGTACGGTCTCCATTGTTAGGGAGACCTTCAGAAGATGAAGTGCTGTTTCGTTGAAGGTCATCACGTCGTCTTACGTTAAGATGTGATGTCGTATGAGGTACGTCACACAACACTTTTTCATTGCGAACAGCCCTGCCTAACTCCCGCAGCACCACCTCCTCAGCAATAATGTACAATAAAACTTGGACCTCATCACTACTCCAAACTCTATTGCCAGACATCTTCTCTTCTTTTCTGACACAGATGGACTTTAAAAAATGGTGCGGTTTGTTGTTCTTAAATGCTGCATGATGATGCTTTTCCTCAATCAATCACCGTCTGGCAGTGCTTGGCAACTCCCAAATGGGAGTGGTACGGTACACTTGGGACCCCAAGGAGAAGGGTGACCAAAATAGTAATGGGTACCATGGGACCAGTACGCTTTCATCCTAATGGAAACTAAATGCTAAAATAAGTGTAGCGTTCTGACCTGTACCGTACAGAACAGCATAGTGGAAACAGGGCTTTAACGTACCTGTCTGGGAAGTTAGTTGGCTAATGTTTTTACAACTGCTCTGATGCTAAGACAAAGTAAAGATAACATTAGCTAACAATAGCAGAGGCCAGTTAAAGAGTCACCACAGGCTGTAGACCAGAGGTGAGTTTAGGCTATTTTTAGGGGTGCTTCAGCCCCCCTAAAAATGTGCTCAGCACCCCCTGGTTGCTTCCTTCAAAAAAAGAAAAAAAATGCATAATGAAAAATCTCTGCAGCCTCAGAGTTCTCCTAGCCTAGTGGAGAACTGTCATGTCACCATGTGATTTGTCTAAACCAATAAAATACTTCTACTTACAGCCTTTTCTGATTGGTTTGTACATTCGTGTCCTGATTGTTTTCACAAATGGACATTTAATGGTGGTTCCACTGCAGATGAGCGAGAGTAAGATGTGAAGGTAGGCCTGTGCCATTACAATTAGTGAACAATTAAATACAATAGTAGTAGCCTAACGCAGCCACATGACAAATCAGGTTAGAACTCTGTTGCTTTACATGTTAAACCCTCTTGTCCATTTTTCTGACAACAGGGTTTGAATCATCTGCGGAGAGGGGGCGTGGCTTTGGGGATTTATGCCCCGGATCACCGGATCTTTTTTTTTTTTTTATCTTGGCAAAAAAAAGTCACCCGTGTACTCCGCTCCAAACAAAACATATTACAACTGATATTTGGGCAACGATCCTACATCAAAACCCAGATTGCCCTCATTTTAAAAATTTTGTTATTTGACCCCCCCCCCCGCTCAACCTGCTATAGGGAGTTTCTCCATCATACTGTCTATATGTTTATGTCTCTGCTCAGTCAATAACCCACCTCCACCTGACCCAGCTGACCCACACCTCACTTTTCTTTGAATAGGATGGTGAGGAAGATAAAATATATGAAAAAACTAAAACCAAACATCCAGAAAAAAACTATCAAACCTGCTCAAAAGACACATTAAAACTAACCAAACTATTCTAACCCTGATCCTTAGTTTACATTTCTACATTCTCCTATTTTATTTATACTATTGTGTTAATATTTACTCAGTGTTAAATATGGACTCATTTAAATTTTCTTCCCATTAAACAAAGTTTCCTTGTTTCCCACAAGGAAACTTTGTTTAATGGAAACCTTTCAGTCTCTTCATATAAAAATGTTTCTCTTCATGTCACAGGGTCACAGATATAGAACACATTACATTAACTATCTCTGTTTCAGTTTAATCAGTGCCATCTTTATATGGGGGTAACACTTCTTACCTGATCATCACTTGACAATATCTTCCCTGATAGTGTGACAAACATAGGGAACTTGTACCAAGATGGCGGCTGTGGCACCTGAGGCTGGACATGCTAACATGCTAACATGCTAACATACTGATATACTGTATAGTGTTTTATATCTATGTCATGAGGTTAGGATTGGTCAAACAGGTCACCTTAACATGCACTAAAATACAGAAAATTGCATTTAAGAAATATGTTTTTCTCTGGGGGAGGCCCCCCAGACCCCCCTCTGGACTAAGACCTGGTCTTCATAATGTCTGGCTAGTTTGAATCACATTTAGACCAAATTAAAAACCTTTAAGAGTTAGTATGGATGTTTATTTATATTTGAACAGTATACTATTCATCTGTACATTTTTCTTGTATGAATTTTATCCAGACACCTGTTATTATTAAATAGTGAGGAAATTAAATGTTAAATTTACCCCTGCCTGCTTTAGAGGAATTATTGTATTTGAGTACCTATGTGTGTGAGTAGACCAGGAGTTGACCTGCAGTGAGCTAACACAGTAGCAGCTAACGACAAACAGCCTAGTGGTCTATGGGTGTTTTTTTTCTTACCACCTTATCACCACCACACTTCACCAGAACATCCCAGAACCAGACAAGTTTTTTCTCATCCAATAAGTTTATACATTGACATGGAACTGGTAAGTTTGTAAGATAGATCTTTATTTCAGTGCTTGTGGATGGTAGATGATAGTTTATTGGTCAATTAAAAGAAAAAAAAAAGATTCAACTCTTTCGTTCAAGACAGGTGCCATTGTCAGCACTGGGGGCTGACCCCCCTGAAGGTTAGATGCTAGAATCGCCCCTGCTGTTGACCACAGTCTCTCCATCGTTAACATTAGCTAACATTAGCAGAGCTCAGTTAAAGACTCACCACAGGCTGTAGACCACAGTCTCTCCATCGCTAACATTAGTTAACATTAGTTAACATTAGCTAACATTAGCGGAGGTCAGGTAAAGACTCACCACAGGCTGTAGACCACAGTCTCTCCATCGCTTTGCACATGTGCAGATCTGTGCTGGTTTTCACACCTCGATATTCTTCCCTTCATCCTGGAAGAATGCGGGGAAGTTGTCGCAGGTCACGGTCATTTTCTCAGGTTGATGGTGATGTAAGGTTTAGAATGTTTCAAAGTTTATACAGTTTATAAAGAAAATGTAAAACTTTACAAAGTTTCCCAGATGAATATTGTCGATCACCACGCTTTTGGTCTTTGTTAATAATCAATAAAACACTGATGGGGACACTTCTCAAAGTGACCAAAAGCAGCAGGAGGCAGCCTTACCATGGAGATAAACAATTCAGATTAGCTTTTTAGCTAGCAGCAGAGTGAGTTGCAAAATTAAAATTTCATCATAACCAGTGGGTAAAAGCATAGTGTCTCCAGAGAAGTGAATGGTCAGCCCACCACTGCCACGTCAAACCACCGCACCGCTGGTGAGGCAAACCACCGCTGCTAAATTAAACCACTGCTGTCATGTCAAAACACCGCACCGCTGCTGAGTTAAACCACCACACTACTCCAAGTCAAGCCACCGCACCACTGCTGAGTCAAAGCACCGCTGCTGAGTCAAACCATCACACTACTCCAAGTCAAGCCACCGCACCACTGCTGAGTCAAAGCACCACTGCTGAGTCAAAGCACCGCTGCTGAGTTAAACCACCACTGCCGAGTCAAAGCACCAATGCTGAGTCAAAACACAGCACCGCTGCTGAGTCAAAGCACCGATGCTGATTCAAACCACCGCTGCTGAGTAAACCATCACACTTCTCCAAGTCAAGCCACCGCACCACTGCTGAGTCAAACCACCGCTGCTGAGTCAAACCACCACACTACTCCAAGTCAAGCCACCGCACCACTGCTGAGTCAAAACACCGCTGCTGAGTCAAACCATCACACTACTCCAAGTCAAGCCACTGCACCACTGCTGAGTCAAAGCACCACTGCTGAGTTAAACCACCACTGCCGAGTCAAAGCACCAATGCTGAGTCAAAACACAGCACCGCTGCTGAGTCAAAGCACCGATGCTGATTCAAACCACCGCTGCTGAGTCAAACCATCACACTTCTCCAAGTCAAGCCACCGCACCACTGCTGAGTCAAAGCACCGCTGCTGAGTCAAAGCACCGCTGCTGAGTCAAAGCACCACTGCTCTCTAGCTGGAGCATCTTCCTACTGTTTCCACTGTTGCAGGGGCATGTCCTCATCCTGCCAAACCCCACCCCAAACACTCAAACAGGGAAAGAAACACAAACCTAGCGTTGTGATTGGTGGGCTAGGTTAGCATTAGCCTAATGTGGTCAATGCTAGGCTTAGGAGTCTAGACCAACACACCAGGCAAAAATATTCTTGCCCACTAGGCGGGTTCATCTAGTTTACTAGGTTAGGCTAGGCTAAGCTAGCCTGCATGTATTTGTCATCTTCACTTCAGAGAAAAAAGCGTCTGTTGTTTGAAACTTCATCAGACAGAATGGCCAAGTGGGCGGGGTTTAGCACTATTGACCAATGGTGTATCAGCTGTTGTGTTTAGGCCTACCGAATCTTTTGTCAGATCAATACATTTGATCAAAGATAGGTCAAAGGTCATGAAAGTCCTTTTCATTCCTATATACTCAATTTAGCATATAGCTTCTTTTTGCTAACACTGTTTATGTGCATTGACATCAGGTCCTTGAAGGACAAATTTGAAGACTCTAAGTCAGTGGTTCTCAACCTGGGTTCGATGGAACCTAAGGGGTTTAGTGAGTCAGTCTCAGGCAGGGGTCAGAGGTCAAGACACACACCTGACTCATATGATTCATGAGGACACGCCCCCTTGGCTCAGGTGATCACCTGACATTTATTGGCCAATCTGTGCTGCAGGGAATGTGGCGACTTATGACTGTGGAGACAGAAAACAATGTGATTTATTTCATATTTTAATCAGAACTATGTCGGGCAAAAAAAGAAAGTGGTCAGACATGTATGTAAAATATGGATATTTTATTTTTCGGGTTCATCCCGCCCTCCGCAGGACCGGGATCCCACCTCAGCCGGCGCACACCGGCCACCGTGGGGTTGGTGGGAGACCCTCTGCCTCGTGTGTGCATTAGACTCCTGTGTTTCCAACAGGTCAGGTGGGTTGCCGACATCACAGCTGACACCTGTTGCACGCAAGCCGGTCCCCGCCCTGGTGACAGGGTTGGCATGACGGGTCCCATCCCTTCTGATTCCCCTAACCCTAACCCAGGGGAGACAAAGTGCAGCGAGTCCGGTAAGCGGCGAAGTCCGAGCGGAGGGTGTTGTAAAGCTCGCTGCAGGAGCTGCGAGCCACCTTCGCCCCCGGACCCCTTCTGTCTGAACTGGAGCTGGTCGTTCCGCACCACTGCAGAGGAAATGCGCTTGGTGGGGGCACAAGCCAGACATAGGGAGATCCTCCCAGCACCGACCCAGACCCGCAGAAGCTGAATCCCTCTGCTTGGTAATATGATTACAATCGGGAATGAGGGTCATAGCATCCAACGCAGGCTTTTTTCTGTAAACAACCCCCCCCCCCCAAAAAAAAAAAACCTCTCTGTTTTTTTGATAAATCGCACATATCAGCCCTACCTGTGTCTGGAATTTGAAAAAATAAATATCACATTTTATTTTTCAACAAAGAAGGCTTGAGTGAATGTGGAGATGAAACTGGTGGGGTTCAGTACCTTCAACAAGGTTAAGAACCACTGCTCTAGGTCAAAGGTCAAAGGTCACAATCAAATTTCACCTTTAACCTTGAACTACTCACACTATTCTACTTCAACCTGATTTTTTTTTAACATGATCTGACATGTTTGTTTCCACCTCAGACCTGGACCACAAACCCACTCCAGGTCCAGGTCCAGGTCCATGTCACATCTAGATCCAGGTCCAGGTCCAGGTCCAGTCCCATTGTGGCTGTGAAAATTAGAACTTTCTATTTCATTACGACAACTTTTTATCTCATATTTTGTACTTTTTCTCTCGTAATTATGACTTCATTAAAGCTGGTGGTTCCAGTCCTGTCCACGTGTCAAAGTGCCCTTGGGCAAAACACTGAACCCTGAAAGTCTCCCAGTAGGTGTGGCAGCAGCACTTACTGCCGTGTGAATGGGTGAATGGGAGGCCTATGTAAAGCACTTTTAGCACCATGATGGTGTAAAAAAGCTGGACAAGTGCAGTCCATTTACTTTTTATCTCATATTTTTTACTTTTTTCCAAATTATTATGATTTTTATTTCAATGTTATGACTTTTTGTCTTTTTTTTACTTTTTTCCTCATGATTTTTACATTTGTCTTACTTTTTTTTTATCTCATATTTGACTTTTTTCATTGTTATGACTTAAACATTTTATTACTATGACTTTTTATTTCATAATTGGCTTTTTATCTCATATTTGTCAGTGTTTTTCTCATTGTAAGGACTTCTATCTTAGATTTTTTTTCTTTTGATCTTATGATTGTGACTTTTTGTTTTATTATTATTAACTTTTATCTCATATTTAAGACTTTTTTCCTCATTATGATGACTTGATCTCATAATTGACTTTTTATCCCATATATATATATATATATATATATATATATATATATATATATATATATATATATATATATATATATATATATATATATATATATATATATATATATATTTACTTCTTTTCATTATTATGGCTTTTTAATTTTATTGTTATGACTTTTTATCTCATATTTTTGGCTTTTCATCTCATAATTGTGACTTTTTTCCCGTCACTGTTTCAGGGACTAAAGTATTATGGCCCTGGGCTGGATTTCTGGCCTGCAGCGTTTTTGGGGAGAAAAAAAAGTTTGATAAAGCGCATGTGTTAACCCCATGGCCTTCCAGTGTAGTCATTCTCTGTCAATGATGACAGAGAATGACTTAAGGGACACTTAAGGGACTTAACTAGTCCCTTAAGTGTGAACACATACCAGCAAAATGTTACTGAACAACACATATGTGATGTTTTATTACCTGACAATAAAAGCTCAACATTGAACTCCTGGGTAAATAAAGTGTTTAATTGTCGGTATGGTTACGGGTCTACAATAAGCAGGTATGAGTTTGTAAAGTGGACCTGCAGAACCTGTAACACTGGTACTTCTGTGTCACATGACTTCCCATCAGTTGACCTTTACTGGACCCCCTGGTGAGTCTGAATATTAATCACTAATTGTTAAGTCCCGTTTGGTTGTTTAGTGACTTTAGCTGAAAACAGATGATTCCTAAACCTTAAATCCTGACCTCTGACCCCTAACCCACTCCACTGGTGGAAGAGACAATCACACCTCCCACTGATGTCATCTCTTGAAAAAATACCTCTGCAAACCAGACACCAGGATCAGAAAGAGTTTTTATCAAATCAGTGGATATAGTTTCAGTGACATTAGTGTTCTTAAACACTAATGTTGATCAGCTGATTTACCTCAAACAGTCAAAAACTGTGTTTTATATCTAACCTCAGTGTTATGTTCAGTGTATTCTCACATTTGCAGGAATAACATTTTTATCTTTTATTTTGTGTTTCTTGAGGGAAAGTGAGTTTTGTATTTTAAATATGAGCAGAGTTTTACAAACCTGTTAATTAGTCACACCTCATTATCAGTTTTACATTTATTATCAGTTATCTACAGGTATATTATCATTAATATCAGTTATCTACAGGTATATTATCATTCATATCAGTTATCTACAGGTATATTATCATTAATATCAGTTATTTACAGGTATATTATCATTAATATCACTTATCTACAGGTATATTATCATTAATATCAGTTATTTACAGGTATATTATCATTAATATCAGTTATCTACAGGTATATTATCATTAATATCACTTATCTACAGGTATATTATCATTAATATCAGTTATTTACAGGTATATTATCATTAATATCAGTTATTTACAGGTATATTATCATTAATATCAGTTATCTACAGGTATATTATCATTAATATCAGTTATTTACAGGTATATTATCATTAATATCAGTTATCTACAGGTATATTATCATTAATATCAGTTATCTACAGGTATATTATCATTAATATCAGTTATTTACAGGTATATTATCATTAATATCAGTTATCTACAGGTATATTATCATTAATATCAGTTATCTACAGGTATATTATCATTCATATCAGTTATCTACAGGTATATTATCATTCATATCAGTTATTTACAGGTATATTATCATTAATATCAGTTATTTACAGGTATATTATCATTAATATCAGTTATCTACAGGTATATTATCATTCATATCAGTTATTTACAGGTATATTATCATTAATATCGGTTATTTACAGGTATATTATCATTAATATCGGTTATTTACAGGTATATTATCATTAATATCAGTTATTTACAGGTATATTATCATTAATATTAGTTATTTACAGGTATATTATCATTAATATCAGTTATTTACAGGTATATTATCATTAATATTAGTTATTTACAGGTATATTATCATTAATATCAGTTATTTACAGGTATATTATCATTCATATCAGTTATCTACAGGTATATTATCAGTTATCTACAGGTATATTATCATTAATATCAGTTATCTACAGGTATATTATCATTAATATCAGTTATTTACAGGTATATTATCATTCATATCAGTTATCTACAGGTATATTATCAGTTATCTACAGGTATATTATCATTAATATCAGTTATCTACAGGTATATTATCATTAATATCAGTTATTTACAGGTATATTATCATTAATATCAGTTATTTACAGGTATATTATCATCAATATCAGTTATCTACAGGTATATTATCATTAATATCAGTTATCTACAGGTATATTATCATTAATATCAGTTATCTACAGGTATATTATCATTATATCAGTTATCTACAGGTATATTATCATTAATATCAGTTATTTACAGGTATATTATCATTCATATCAGTTATTTACAGGTATATTATCATTAATATTGGTTATTTACAGGTATATTATCATTAATATCAGTTATTTACAGGTATATTATCATTAATATCAGTTATTTACAGGTATATTATCATTAATATCAGTTATCTACAGGTATATTATCATTAATATCAGTTATTTACAGGTATATTATCATTAATATCAGTTATCTACAGGTATATTATCATTAATATCAGTTATTTACAGGTATATTATCATTAATATCAGTTATCTACAGGTATATTATCATTCATATCAGTTATCTACAGGTATATTATCATTAATATCAGTTATTTACAGGTATATTATCATTAATATCAGTTATTTACAGGTATATTATCATTAATATCAGTTATCTACAGGTATATTATCATTCATATCAGTTATTTACAGGTATATTATCATTAATATCGGTTATCTACAGGTATATTATCATTAATATCAGTTATCTACAGGTATATTATCATTAATATCAGTTATTTACAGGTATATTATCATTAATATCGGTTATTTACAGGTATATTATCATTAATATCAGTTATTTACAGGTATATTATCATTAATATTAGTTATTTACAGGTATATTATCATTAATATCAGTTATTTACAGGTATATTATCATTAATATTAGTTATTTACAGGTATATTATCATTAATATCAGTTATTTACAGGTATATTATCATTCATATCAGTTATCTACAGGTATATTATCATTATATCAGTTATCTACAGGTATATTATCATTAATATCAGTTATTTACAGGTATATTATCATTCATATCAGTTATTTACAGGTATATTATCATTAATATTGGTTATTTACAGGTATATTATCATTAATATCAGTTATCTACAGGTATATTATCATTCATATCAGTTATTTACAGGTATATTATCATTAATATTGGTTATTTACAGGTATATTATCATTAATATCAGTTATCTACAGGTATATTATCATTCATATCAGTTATTTACAGGTATATTATCATTAATATTGGTTATTTACAGGTATATTATCATTAATATCAGTTATTTACAGGTATATTATCATTGATATCAGTTATTTACAGGTATATTATCATTAATATCAGTTATTTACAGGTATATTATCATTAATATCAGTTATCTACAGGTATATTATCATTAATATCAGTTATTTACAGGTATATTATCATTAATATCAATTATCTACAGGTATATTATCATTAATATCAGTTATTTACAGGTATATTATCATTAATATCAGTTATCTACAGGTATATTATCATTAATATCAGTTATCTACAGGTATATTATCATTAATATCAGTTATCTACAGGTATATTATCATTAATATCAGTTATTTACAGGTATATTATCATTAATATCAATTATCTACAGGTATATTATCATTAATATCAATTATCTACAGGTATATTATCATTAATATCAGTTATCTACAGGTATATTATCATTAATATCAGTTATCTACAGGTATATTATCATTAATATCAGTTATTTACAGGTATATTATCATTAATATCAGTTATCTACAGGTATATTATCATTAATATCAGTTATCTACAGGTATATTATCATTAATATCAGTTATCTACAGGTATATTATCATTAATATCAGTTATCTACAGGTATATTATCATTAATATCAGTTATCTACAGGTATATTATCATTAATATCAGTTATCTACAGGTATATTATCATTAATATCAGTTATTTACAGGTATATTATCAGTTATCTACAGGTATATTATCATTAATATCAGTTATCTACAGGTATATTATCATTCATATCAGTTATCTACAGGTATATTATCAGTTATCTACAGGTATATTATCATTAATATCAGTTATCTACAGGTATATTATCATCAATATCAGTTATTTACAGGTATATTATCATTAATATCAGTTATCTACAGGTATATTATCATTAATATCAGTTATCTACAGGTATATTATCATTAATATCAGTTACCTACAGGTATATTATCATTAATATCAGTTATTTACAGGTATATTATCATTAATATCAGTTATCTACAGGTATATTATCATTAATATCAGTTATCTACAGGTATATTATCATTCATATCAGTTATCTACAGATATATTATCATTAATATCAGTTATCTACAGGTATATTATCATTAACATCAGTTATTTACAGGTATATTATCATTCATATCAGTTATCTACAGGTATATTATCATTAATATCAGTTATCTACAGGTATATTGTAAAGAATTCAGTTTATTTTGTGTGAATTTATGTTCAGTAGTTCCTGCTCTATTGTCTCTGTGACACTAAATAAACGAAAGGATATGGTTTTTAAATTATATTTGTTTTTCTCTTTTTCTTTTCAATAACATAAAATAAAATAAGTCCTTGAAAATTGTCAATTTGTATTGAATCAAACTGAACTGAATCATATCAAATCATACTGAATCTTTTACAAATTTTTGTGAATCATCCCCAAATCGAATTGTAGTCTGTGACATTTGAATCAGATCATTTTGTGAGTGAGATTCACACCCTCTATATATATTCACAAGCCAGATGATGAATAGTCACTTATATGAGTCTAAAAAGTTCAGGCTCAGGATTTTTTTTTTTTTTTTTTTTTTTTTTTTGCTTTAATTCCTACAGTTTGTTCCTATTATAATTCTATTTTTATGTATGGAAGCCTGTTTCCACCAGTGACTAAAATGCCTGTGGTAAGTCAGCATCAGGAGAGAAAAAGAATCTAAATCCTTGCTCTCACTGACAGTGGAAGCACTTCTCTGCAGGGATATGGACCCTGGCTGGTCCTGGTTCAGGTCCAGTGGAACCCCCCCCACACACACACACACACACACACAGCCCACTCACCCAGAAGCCCTTCGAACTGCTCGATGGCCAGGACAGCGTTGTCCTGTGTGCTGTGGTGGAGGTGGTTGGGCATCTTGGTCATGTTCCAGGGCATGGAGCGGCACAGCGGGATCCGCACCGGTTCACAGGACGCGGCCCGGACCGCGGCCGGCCACAGGGCGCAGGAGGCGGCCAGCAGCAGACACACGGACAGCATGGCGGATCCAGGTCTGGAGGGCTGGGGCTCGGCTTCGGAGTGGAGCAACAGGAGGAGCAGGAGGAGCAGGAGGAGCAGAGGTCGGGAAACGTCGCGCATTCACGGTGCGTAAAATCCAGACTGGGCTGGTCCGCGCCCCGGTGCTTTGTGCGGCTGTTGTCCCAGGAAACGGGAGGAGCCGCGTTCTTATCCACACTTTCACCTCCTCCTCCTCCTCCTCCTCCTCCTCCTCCTCCAAAAGTCAGATTCCATTTAGATGAAAAGACAACAGCAGTAAAGCCATTAAAAACCAAAGTCTGTTTACCTTCCATCAGACTCTGCTCTGGACCAGGACTTCTGAAAAGTCCCGGATCTGGTCCACGACGCATAACACTATATGACCCACGACCCACTTTAAGAGCAGAACACTTAAACTAAAGTAAAAGCTGGTAAAACTAAAGTAAAAGATTGTAAAATTATAGTAAAAGTTGTTAAAATTACAGTAAATGATGGTAAAACTAATATAGAAGACGGTAAAATAAATTTGTGATTTTAGAGCACAGTATGAATCTGAGTAAATAATATATTAATCTCAGTTTAGTTACATGAAATATTACTGTAACTTCTGTTTCACCCAAATCCACTTCTGTTTAGGTTCTACGCCTGTTTGTTTGTTTTTTTTTTTTTTGCACATTTTCATTTTACATGTACTCATTTTGGGGGCTTTTGTTTGTTGATTCATTTGTATTTTTTAGTTTTTAATTTATTGGTTTATCCTTTTTTAATTAAAGTTTTCTTTCAAAGATAAAAAGGTCAAACATATAATTGACAAGGTCACAATAAAGAACAATATCAAAATATAACACCAGGAAAGAAAGCATAAAATTAAATTAAATTAAATTAAATTAAATTAAATTGTAACATCCAAATTAATCACACCACTTCACTGAAAAAAGTCATACAAACTGAGTGTATTATGGCGTTTGGGGAGTCTATAAACTTAATACTACAAATAGTATGTTCATTTTTTTATCTTGTGTGACCTTTGACCTTTTATATACGTCACACTTTTTCCCCCTCAGTCGACCCCAGCACTACTGAGGAAAGGTAAACTAGGACACATACGCCTGTAAATGATGTGTTGTAACATGGTTAAAATGATTTTAAAAATGTTCCTTTTCTAAGCTCTTTTAAATGTCATTACATTTAACTCAGTGTGTTATTTCTTCATGTACAGCACTTGGCATGGATTGCATGTTAGCTTGCAGAGCTGAGGCTAGGCTAAGCTAGCAGAGTGTGTGGCTAACTATTTATTATTTTGTTCATTTTTTGTTTTATTATATGCAGCGTATGTTTTGGGGTTAATTGGTTTAGGTGTTGTTATGTAAAATAGAAAAAAAATCTGTTGGAGGGGGAAAATGGTATTTTAAAGTTGTATATTTTACTGTATATAATGTGTTTTATTTGTGTATTTTAGTGCATTTTACTGTATATAATGTGTTTTTTTGTGTATTTTAGGGCATTTTACTGTATATAATGTGGGTTTTTTTTGTGTATTTTAGTGCATTTTACTGTATATAATGTGTTTTTTGTGTATTTTAGGGCATTTTACTGTATATAATGTGTTTTTTTGTGTATTTTAGTGCATTTTACTGTATATAATGTGTTTTTTTGTGTATTTTAGGGCATTTTACTGTATATAATGTGTTTTTTTGTGTATTTTAGGGCATTTTACTGTATATAATGTGTTTTTTTGTGTATTTTAGGGCATTTTACTGTATATAATGTGTTTTTTTGTGTATTTTAGTGCATTTTACTGTATATAATGTGTTTTCTTGTGTATTTTAGTGCATTTTACTGTATATAATGTGTTTTTTGTGTATTTTAGGGCATTTTACTGTATATAATGTGTTTTTTGTGTATTTTAGGGCATTTTACTGTATATAATGTGTTTTTTGTGTATTTTAGTGCATTTTACTGTATATAATGTGTTTTTTAGTGTATTTTAGGGCATTTTACTGTATATAATGTGTTTTTTTGTGTATTTTAGTGCATTTTACTGTATATAATGTGTTTTTTTGTGTATTTTAGGGTATTTTACTGTATATAATGTGGGTTTTTTTTGTGTATTTTAGTGCATTATACTGAATATAATGTGTTTTATTTGTGTATTTTAGGGTATTTTACTGTATATAATGTGTTTTATTTGTGTATTTTAGGGCATTTTACTGTATATAATTTGGTTTTTTTTGTGTATTTTAGGGCATTTTACTGTATATAATGTGTTTTATTTGTGTATTTTAGTGCATTTTACTGTATATAATGTGGTTTTTTTTGTGTATTTTAGGGCATTTTACTGTATATAATGTGTTTTATTTGTGTATTTTAGTGCATTTTACTGTATATAATTTGGGTTTTTTTGTGTATTTTAGGGCATTTTACTGTATATAATGTGTTTTATTTGTGTATTTTAGGGCATTTTACTGTATATAATGTGTTTTTGTGTATTTTAATGCATTCTAGTGTATTTCAAGTTTGTTTGTGTGAATTTAGTGTATGTAAGGTATTTTTGTGTATGTTTGAATATTTTAAATGTGATGATTTTGTTAATATTACTGTGTTCTCCATTGTTATTGAATACATTGTGTGTTGGTTCTATTTTAAAAAACGTCCGGATTGCTTTGTTTCAAGCTATTTTTACACAGTAGAAAAATGACTTGAACAACAGTTTACCGGTACTTCCTCATACATGTTCATGACGCGGTCATGAGGCGTCTCTGATTGGTTCAGATTGCATGAAGGAACACTCCCCCCTTCCCTTCTCGCTGTGTATGTATTTACCTTTACCCAAGTCTTATCCAGCTAGGTCTCGTGCCATTGCTCGTTCTGAAAACATGCATGGGCAAAAAAGGCTTTAATTCCACAGAGAGCACATGAACCAGTTTGAGCCGCCATTTTTTCCAGTTTGTGCAGCAGCTACTCTGGCACGGTCTTCTCTCGTAGATGCTAATGCTAATGCTACTTCAGATTCGCTGCTGGGGACAGGTTTAGCCCCACGTGGGTGACGCTACAGTCCCTCTGTTGTCAGACAGACCGATTTTTTCTGGGTCCCTCCTTCCTCTTGTTGTTTTCTGTGAATGCGATATGCAGCCAGTGGAGGTGACAAACCACCAAAGGCAGCATGTGTTGGTAAGTCGGGGTGACCCATCAGATTCCAAAAGGAGTGTGGAAAAGTGGTTTTCAGCAGAATGACACCTTTAATACATTAAAAGTTTTTTGTGTATCTTGGTGTGATTAAGGTATTTTTTGTGTATTGTATTGTATGTTAGTGTATTTAAGCTGCTTTTTCTGTATTTAGAATCGAATATAATTTATTGTCAGTTTACAAGTACAACAAAATTGAAAGTACAATCCACTTTAGGTGCCATAAAATTTATATTCTACACACACACACACACACACACACACATATATATATATGTATATATACACATACAAAAAAGTGTTTTTTGTGTTTCTTGGTGTATTTAAGGTGTTTTTTGTGTATTTTAGTGTATGTAATGTTTGTTTTTGGGATATTTAGTATATTTAAGGTTGGTAACTTTGTCTACTTATTGCGTTTGCTGTTGGAGGGGAAAAATACAAAAAACTAACATGAAAACTAAAACCAAAAAAGAGAAATATTAAAGAAAAAAAGAAGAGGAAAACACAAAAGGAAAAACTAAAAGAAAAAATGTCTGAAAGAAAGCAAAAGGAAAACAGAAGGAAAAGGACAAAAGAAAGGAGAGAAAACGAAGAAAAAACTGAAAACATATCTGTGCATGTTTATCAGTGTAACTGTAACAATTTATATTTTCCAATTGTAATTAGGGCTGCAACGTTTAGTTGACATTGTCGACAAAAATCGATAATCGAAATAGTTGAATATGAATTTCATTGTCGACTATTATCACCAGACGTGTTTTTCCAACAGAGTGAGACATCTCACCAAGAAAAAAACAAACATTGTTTTGTCGCCTCACACACTCACAGCCATTTGCGCTCACGTAGCTTTTTAAACATGAGTCACACTGCAAGGTCGAGCAATGTTATGTTAAAAGCTGATTTTAAAGCGTCACACGTAGAGAAAACATTAGATGTTCCAGTAAATTCTGCTGCTAAATATGATTAAAAAATCCTTAGTGATGTCCACCAGCACAACTCCTTTTGCTGTCGTCCACCTGTCTGTCAGATGGATAACACAACTCATCTACGGCGCTTTTGGGTTATCATGGTGACAACTTGCTGTCCCAGTCTCTAGAAGTTCTATTACCTCACATCAGCTTTGTGTTTTCTTTACGTTTTGAGTAAATGTTCTAAACAGATTAACTGAGCTCTGAGTTTTAATACATTCTGTCTTGTATTGCTAATGTTCAAATTCCTCATTTTTAAAGATATGCTATGGAGAAAGCTTCCTCTTTATAACCTACACTACAATGATAAAGAGTTTGTGCAGTGGAATAACTGATGCAGGATGGCCTTTATGTTTGTTTTTTTAAATCAACGACAGAAAATGATGGTCGGTCAAACGGTTGTCAGTTAACATCCCTAGACCAAACCCAACCGGACCCGACGAGACCCAGTGGGTTCGGGCATAAGTTTTATCATTTTAATTGGGCCCAGGGCGGGCACTGGTCTGACATTTAAGGCCCATTTCATGCTCTGCCATGGAGCCCTTCCTGCAAAAGAGGCAGACGTGCACACCCAGCACTGTGACCAATTGGTTTTAGATAGAGGATAGAGGTAACGTTTGTTTTTTTTTTTTAAGAAATCTGCAGTATGTTCAATAAAACATGTATTTTTCATTGTACTGATCTTTCTTGTGTTTATTATCATTTGCCACATAATTAAATCAACTTCATGCTAAATTTAAGAAAAAATTATTAATTATCTGATTAGTCGACTAATCATTTCAATAGTTGGTGACTAGTCGACTATTGAAAGGGTCAGTCTAACCCAATGCATTTTTAATTAATTAAAAAAATCCCAACAAGCACTGTTAATATTTAATTACTAATTATTCTATCAATATTTCATTGAATAGTGTCCTTCACCTTTATGAGCTAATGGTTCAATTAGGAAAATTCAGTCATTTAAAAAAAAAAAAAAAACGTGTTCAAACTTTCATGTTTCACCACTTTATTCCTTTTGAAAAACCAACACATAAAACATTAGATTGAAACAGACCATAATATGTCTCACAGCTTTAAACACAGAACTAGTGTGACATTTGTGACCCTTTGACCTACAGTTTGACTGCTGGGTCAAAGGTCAAACTGACTTGAACAGTGTGATAGAAACATGAAGGGGCTAATCAATAATCACTAATGACACTAAATAAGACAGAAGAAGTTTCACACTGAAAAAATACTGTTACCACTTTTTCCCAGATGTTCAAAGTTTAAAGCGGGTCAATTTGACCCAGAACACACCAGGAATGTTCAAGAAGATTTTTGGACATTTTATCATTTGACAGAGAAAAAAAACTCCAAATATGGGCTGAGGCAAAAACACCGATAATTGATATTGATCTGATCAGATAATTGAAACTCACCGCATCGACAAAAAACTGCAAACACAAGAAAGATGAACAACTAAACACACAAACGCATAAAACAAATGCA
Organism: Siphamia tubifer; assembly: GCA_020466265.1. Taxonomy (NCBI): domain Eukaryota; kingdom Metazoa; phylum Chordata; class Actinopteri; order Kurtiformes; family Apogonidae; genus Siphamia; species Siphamia tubifer. The sequence goes on from CM035803.1 coordinate 6,465,495, forward strand.
AGAGAAAAATGTTGCAATAAAAGAAACAAATCAGAGCGCATACGTACGCCTGTGCATATTTTTGGCAGATGGATTAACTTGTGAATACGCGCACACGCCTCCACCTCAACCATGTGGACATGTTCATTTTTTAAATAAGAACCTGGCGTATATTTAACTATTGTTAAATGTGTTCGACATTGTAGCAAAATCAGCAGTTTCACCCGGTTCCACCGAGACAGTTAAATTAAATATTGAGATTTCAACATTAAAAGCATTCATTGTTTCATGCAGTAGATCAGATGAATCACTCAAGATCAACATGTTGTTGTGTGATTCGTAATGTTCTTGTTTATTCAGTAGATTTGGTTTCCTCTTTTACCCTTTCTGTCACCACACATCAGTACGCGGTTTTCAATACCGACTTTCCAATAATATTCAAATCATTTCCAGTGAATTTCGAATAGTGTTTTGGACCAAAAGTCACATCGCTAATATATTGTCATATATATATGAGATATAGTGATTAACAAGTCTGGTCTCTTATCCATTTTGTAGAAACAACAGGTTATATTGAATCCATTGTTTTTAGAAAGGGTTCATATGAAAGATAAAACCCTCCCAAATTATGTTCATAATTTACAATCAATTTCGTTAACTGAAGACAGACATTTAATGAACACGAAATGGTTAGATTTTGCCAAGACAAAAGTTTTGTTGCCTACATAGCATAATGTGAAAACTGAACAAATTATTTACTTCAAATACAAAAAAATGTTACACAACATCGGTGGATTAAGTAGTGGTGCTGTGAGATCCATATTTAATATCTTGTATGACTTCCATGAGCCTGAAGAACTGCATTCATGTGGGTAGGCAACGCTGCTGCAGTGGAAAAGGGGCTGGCCTTGGATTTTTGGGCGGGTGCTGGGGGTTTTGGTGGGTGCTGGGGTGGGCCTGGTTGGGGTTGGGGTGGTATATATATATATATATATATATATATATATATATATATATATATGTTTAGAACTTCAATTATTTATTATTGTTATTATTTGTATTATTTGTATTATTATCATCATTTTATATTGCTATAAGATGAATTCAGGTTATTGGGGAAGTGAAGAAAGGGTAGGATTAAATAAGCTTATGCTTCATCCTACTCCTTTTTGGACATGTCATTGTGTATTATTATTATTATTGTTGTTGTTGTATTGATTATTGTTGTATTCTGCACATGTTCGAAATAAAGCATTCAAAGCATCAAATCAAAATATAAAAAACAAAGAATGTGGAAAGTGTGGCACAATTTTACACTGCATAAGACAAGACAATATAATGCATTAACATTAGCCTCCAACTGCAGCATTAGCAATAGACTTCTACAGCTGCATTAGCATTAGCCTCCCACTGCAGCATTAGCGTCTCACTGCAGCATTAGCATTAGCTTCCCACTGCAGCATTAGCCTCCCACTCTCCCGCTGCAGCATTATCATTAGCCTCCCACTCTCATACTGCAGCATTAACACTAGCTTCCCACTCTCATACTGCAGCATTAGCCTCCCACTGTAGCATTAGCATTAGCCTTCCTCTCTCACACTGCAGCATTAGCATTGTCCTTCCACTGCAGCATTAGCATTAGCCTTCCTCTCTCACACTGCAGCATTAGCCTCCCATTGCAGAATTAGCATTAGCCTAGCATTGCTGTTCTTCATCAATGCTCCAACACCTGAACAGAAATCATCCACACACCAACAGGACTTCCTCAATGTAGACTCAAAGCTTCTACATATTGCTAATGTTTTGCTAACATGTTGCTAATGTATTGCTAACTGGTGAATACTAGTGATGATTACAAACTGAGTCCCCATGAAGCATAGAAACTAGTGTGTGTGTGTGTGTGTGATAGCAGTAATGCTTGTCAGATGTTGGTGGAACTTCTTTCCATGTTGCCTTTGAATTCCAGCCAACACACACACACACACACACACACACACACACACACACACACACACACACACACACACACACACACAGGCTTTTCTGACTCATGCATCAACATCCACAGGCCTGAGTCAGCACTTTCCCTCCATCCTCCATCCCTCCTCCTCTTCATCATGCCTTCTTTTTCTGAAACCTTAAAAGTCCAACAGGTTTTTATTTTCTTACATTAGTTCTGTTTACATGAGGGTTTTTATTCCTGTTTAATGCAGAATAAAGTTTCATTCCTCTTTCAGATGAACCATGTAAACATCCAATTCCAGTTGAAAATGATCATTCACTATTGAACTGAATTCAGAATAAAGTCACTGGTTTATTCTGATCTTAATTCTCAATTCAATAATTCCTCTGACATGGAAACACTTCATTCCTCATTAAAATTATTCCTGTTGTTCTGCACATGCTCCTGGTCTTTTCGCCATCACGCACATTTTCCTCTGTGGGCAGTAGTTTGTTGATTCCTATGGTTGATTGGGTCAAGCTGCTACTTTGTAATTATGACAAAAATAAAGGCAAACATCACATGTAGTATCTGCTCTAACATGTTGATAGTTGAAACCAATGCAAAACAGGAAGTAGATGCCATCCTTTTTATTCCAGTAGACATCCAGACGTTAAGCAGCCGTTCTGTCCAATCAGAACCCTATGTAACCCAAGTTCTGAAAGACCAATTACATAGATCGGAATACACCCGTTTTCATGGAAACCTTTATTCAGAATTAATATCTATCTATCTCTATCTCTATCTCACATACACACACACACACACACACACACACACTGGAGGAATGAAAAGGTGTATTTGATGCAGAAAACTGTTTCTATGTGGAAATATTCTAGGAAATGACCAGAACCTGTTCCAACATAAATAAGACTGACTGCAGCTGTAGAGACACAGACACACACACACACACACACACACACACACACACACAGACACACACACACACGCTTCATCCTACTGAACAGCGTTGTCAAACATCTGGCCTGTGGACCAACACTGGCCCAATACAGGGCCAGACACTTACATGTTTTATGCACCCTAGTGCATTTTAGCTCTTAGCTTTAGCCTGTCTACCTCTGTTAGCTCTTAGCTTTAGCCTGTCTACCTCTGTTAGCTCTTAGCTTTAGCCTGTCTACCTCTGTTATCTCTTAGCTTTCACCTGTCTACCTCTGTTAGCTCTTAGCTTTAGCCTGTCTACCTCTGTTAGCTCTTAGCTTTTGCCTGTCTACCTCTGTTAGCTCTTAGCTTTTGCCTGTCTACCTCTGTTAGCTCTTAGCTTTCGCCTGTCTACCTCTGTTAGCTCTTAGCTACAGGCAGTTCATTTGATAGGTGTCAATCAATCTCCTTCATGTGCTCAGCTCCACCTTTAAATCCATTGTCAGAATTTCCAGGAGTGACAAAAATGTGTGACTATGCATCACCTTGATGGTCACAGTAGGAAGTGTTGCAGCTGCCATAGTATAAAAGAATAGAAGGTGGAGTAAGACATGACAGAGGAATAGAGACAGGTACCATGCCCCCCCCCCCCCCCCCCCCCACACACACACACACACACACATAACTAAGACAAATTGTCAGACAATAGTCAGTGTAAAAGAACATTCAAGAGCAACAATCTTAAGCAGCCCCACTTCGTCTTAGGCTGAATAACAGACAGTTATCATGTACATTTACACAGAATACAGGTAATACAGTTTTCTTCATGTTTAACATTTTATACCAAAATAAATTCCACAAATCACTCAAGCATGGCTTTAGTTACAAGTTTGGTCCAAATGTCTGCGACCATGTCTACAGCAGGACAACATTCAATAGTTCTGTTTCCACCCAGAAATGCAGATGGAACACAGTGATATTTTCGATCAACACGTTGACACCTTTGACTGCATACTGGGTTCTTTGACAGACCAATCACTCCTTGACGGTGCTCATGAACTGTCGCTGGTATGTAATCACATTCATTGTCCGTTTTTCTTCAATAACTGGAGCAGATACAGGTTTTCGTGCGCAGTAGATGCCAGTGTTGCGCGATGTATAAACGACCTGCAACCAACCGTTTTTTTCAACTAGCCGGCCCGCAACTTGGACAGCATTTTGAAAAGGATTGACCTGACCCACTTCACGACCCGCATTTTTAAAAAGTAGTCAATGGTCTTCATAAACATCACATGACCTTACTCACATACCTGCATTTATTTCTGTATTAAAATTCGATGTCATTGCTTGAAAGTTAATATGTTGAGAAAACCTGTAACACTCAAAGAGCCATTTGAACATGGTTTCCACAGAAAAGAAAACACTGTGAGCCACAAATGATTTTTTACATCTAAAATGGAGAAAATAAAAAAATGCATTTATTAAAATGAAGGGGAAAAATATTTAACTTTAAAAATCTCAGTGTGTCCCAAACCTTCCTTTTTTTGTTTGTATGTTTCCAGAGCTTCCACTCTCCCTACTTTATTTTCTCTCTTGCTCCCTCCATATCGTAAGGCTACTTCCGACATTGTACATCATCTTCACGGAAATTCAGTCAATAAAGTGTATGTATTAATAATAGAAAATTGCACCTAATATTCAAATTACAATGATTTACCAGGTTATTTTAATGTTTCTCTCAAATGACCCAACCGACCACAACCCCAATATCATTAAATATATTTTCCAATGACCCACAACTGTGGGTGACCACAGGCGCCCGCTCACTTCGGGTCGGCCCACACATCACTGGTAGATGTTAAAGCCATGTACTCTGCCTCATGTGCACAGAGCAACTGGTGATTGTTCTTAGATTTCCAAGAAATAACAGGACCAGTTTCAGATAAACTAAAATAGAAACCTGTCATATACCAAGTCTGTTCACGGCCCCTTTCCCCACTCCCCCCAGAGGGGCCACTGGGTGCAAGCAAGCAATACAAAACAAAAAACAATATACACTGAAATACAAATATATCAAGAATTGTGCATTGTATGCCCTTTCACCCATTAAAATAAAAAGTGTCATGGTGCTTTTAAACAACCTGTATAACATAAAATAAATATTTAAAACAATTAAAGCAACATGTTGTGCACACTGCACTGGAAAGTGTTAACAAACATACAACAACAATGTTTTTAAAAAAAACACATCTGGCCGACTGGAGCAGTTACCAGTTACGTTATTCACTACAGTATGTGTTTGTTAGTGTACGTCAACATTGTGATTAAAGAATGTGGTTTAGAAGAAAACAGACTTCATATGTCATAACCACGGATATTTGGTGAACTGAAAAAAAAAGTCCAGAGTTATCAGATGGTGTTGGTGGAAAACAGGAAGAGTTTGAAGGTAATGTTGACATGTTAGCCTCACGTTAGCTGAGAGGCTAACTGAGTTAACAGCTGTTACGGTTTTGTCTGTGAGCACCAATTTGATTTGTGACTGGTCTTAAATGATTCGGGACATTCTCAGCTTACTAACGGTGTATGGCATGACTATATTTATGAAGGAACGGCGTTTCAGGTTTTAACTAAAGTGTCTAGAATTCCAACTTCCAGACAGCTTCAGCGCAACAGCAGTGACAACACTCAGCATTTGTTTTTTTCTGACCCACTTAATAATTTATCTTATAAACATCCAGACACATATTACATGGACATGACATGACATTCAAGTTTCCAAACTAAAATTGGGTGTTACTACATTTCAAACTCATTAGAGGATCTGAAAGTTTTAAACTCAACTTAGCTGTAGCTGCAAGTGCTGTTTACTCAGTGGGGGAGGGGTGACACACACCTGACCCTGTGTGCCTGTCTATAAATTACGCCGAGGGGTGAATCGGCAGAACCACATACGAATCGGCTGATGTCGATGCACTTAAAAAACTCAAAAATCAGCCCGATATATCGGCCAACCGATGTATCAGTCGACCCTGTTGTACTTCTTCTGTCATTTTGATCCGCTACCCAATCAGTATCACTAAATGTTTACATCATTTCTCCTGTAACACAAATCCTGGTTCACAGTTCCCTTTAAATATCGCAATTCATGCTTGGCAGCTACCCAGTGTTGGTTTTTAGGTTCAGATAAGTATTGCGATAGCTTACGGACAATGAAACCTAGATCTGGTCTAGTATAGGCTACCAACCACTTCCCCATTCCTCTGTGGGTCAACAGGTTCACCTTCATTTTCAATTTCCAGTTTGTTTTCACTTGGAGTTGACCTTGGTTTGCGGTGAGTCATATCAAACCTCTCCACTCTCTTTGTAATGTACCTTTTTTTTGTTAATTTTTATTTCACCATCTTTGTACAAAATCAATGCCTGCTTAAGTTTGCCAAGATCTTTCATTTTAAACTTCTCTTCCAACATTTTTTTCACATTTCTAAGTCTGACTATCACTGACTCCAATAATAAGATCAAACCAGATTATCAATATGATTATTTTCAGTTGTAGTTTTACTGTAAACACAATGGTCAGCAGGAATTTGAATAAAATAATTTTGGCTTAGGAAATAATGAAGCATTTTGTTCCAATTTGGCCCTGACTGTTTGACACCATGAAGCAATTTGTTAAGTTTTACAGACAAGTTTCTTACCTGCTTCTGACTTGACCTCAAATCCTGGCTGTTCCATATAAAGTTCACAATCAATAGGAACATGCAAATATGCTGTTTTTACATCCATTTAATATAGTTCTAAACCATATTGAGCTGCACATAGAGATGTCGAATAGTTGGAGAAAAAGTCTCATAATCAATGCAACTTGACTATAACCTTTGCTACATACCTAGCTTTGTATGTTGTTTCAACTGGGTTTTCATTGATTATATAAATTCATCTACCCCCCCACTGTATTTTTACATTCAGGCAGTGTTGTAAGGGTAAAGGTGCCCTCACAAATTAATCTCCTCCTGCATAGCCTTACACCACAGTTCACAGTCTCCTTTAGAGTTGTGGGTACATTACATGTGATTCTATAACGATAATCAAAACTGGTTAGTAGGGGTGTGACGAGACACTCACCTCATGAGACGAGATGAGACACGAGATTGGGTTCATGAGATCAAGACAGAATTTTAAGAAAATTTAATTACAAATTATATGAACTTTTATTTTACTGAGTTTCACATGGATTTTATAACTCTGTAAGCGTTAATTTTTAATCAACTTCTTCCGTTTAATCAACTTCTTAATGAACTTCTTCCTCTACAAATGAAAAATAAAATAAAGTGTTATAAAAGTTAAAATAAATCAAATGTAATTATATATTTCTCCTTTTTTCAAGTGCAGACAATATGTGAAAAACTAAATGTTCGGTGTGCTAATGCTCTAAGACAGGCACATGCACTCCTTGGGTGTAGGAGGCTGACAATTTCAAGATGGCTGACTTTTGGCCAAATTTTTTCTGGCCCAATAACTTTTGAACAGGTGCACGGATATCCACCAAATTCAGTACCCTCATGCTTTAGGTCAGGACATTAACTCATTCTTTTATATTTTGTATTTAATATATGATTATGAATGGGTGGGCGGGAGTGGTGGAAATAATGGGTGACTGGAAGCATCGCATTTTTGGGATATACCTTTAGCAGTTGGAGACGACTGCATAGGCCTAGTTTCATTTTTGAAAGATCGGGGTTTTTTCCAATTAACATATAATATGGAGTCTGTCCTACACGCCTGTTATAATATCTATTGCAGATATTCCATTCCATTTCAATTCAATTCAATTTTATTTATAAAGCCCTAAATCACAACAAAGTCGTCTCAGAGGGCTTTACAAAAACACAATCAACTACAGAAATACCATAAATTCCGGACTATAAGCCGCTACTTTTTTCCCAAACTTTCAACCCTGCGGCTTATTCAGTGATGCGGCCAATTTATGTAATTATTCTAATGGCTGCCAGCGGCGCTCAAGTAGAAAAGGTAAGATTTAGACCGGTGGAATATATGCTTAGAGGAAGACTGAATGAAAAAGGAGGGGCGGAACAAACGCGGGGTGACGGGTTTAAGTGGGGACCGGTAAAGGTGAGGGACAGACAAAAAAAGGTGAAGAGGGGGTAAAAAGTTGCTTAAAAAAACCCACGGCGGTGTGTGAGAGAAGACAGAGGCTCGACCAGACCCTGTGGATTTTTTTTGCACGTTGGCACGGAGGAGTTTGACTTGAACTCTCGGCGAAAGGTTAAAGTTATCGCTGACTCTGCGATAGATGAGGCGAGGCGGCGACCAGCCACCTGTTTGTGGACGTGGCGGACAATAGTGGATATATATTTTTCCCTCCCTTACCTTTGGAAATATACACTTTTTTTTCCTTGGATTACTTTCAACGGGACCCGGACTCTGCAGGCCTGCATCAACACCAGGTGACTAGTCATGAACAGACTTGGTATGAAAGATATGTTATAAAAATGACAGAAACAGGTGTGAGAGAGAGAAAGAGAAGAAAGAACTCAGTGTCTGTACTTCCCCCAACATTCTAACTCCTAGGGCAGCCTAGACTGAACTGTGACTCATACATCATGTATACATGATGTATGAGTCACATAATTTTTAACTAACCTGACCATAGGCTTTCTCAAACAGAAATGTTTTCAGCCCAATTTTAAATGTAGAGTCTGTTTCGGCATTTTTAATATTAAAGGGAAGCTGATTCCATAAGACAGTAACCATGGTAACTAAAGGCTCTAGCTCCTACTGTACTTTTAGAAACCCTAGGAACTTTCAATAAACCTGCATTCTGAGAACGAAGGGTTCTATTGGGTTGGTACGGAACCAGATCATCTTTAAGATAAGAGGGGCCCATACCATTAATGGTTTTATTTGTAAGGAGGAGGATTTTAAATTTAATTCTAGACTCAACTGGTAGCCAGTGAAGGGTTTGGAGCACAGGCGTGATGTGTTCTCTTCTATTTGATCCTGTTAATAATCTTGCTGCTGCATTTTGAATCAGTTGAAGCTTTTTAGGGAATATTTAGGACACGCTACAAGTAAGGAGTTACAATAATCTAATCGTGCTGTAACAAATGCATGAATTAATTTTTCTGCAGTCGTTTTAGACAGAATATTCCTAATTTTGGCTAATGTTGTGCAGGTGAAAGAAGGCTGTTCTGCATGTTTGGTTAATATGCATTTTGAATGAAAGATCTGGATCAAATAAAACTCCTAAATTTTTAGGAGGCCCAGATAACAGCAGCAGTCTGTACTGCATATGTCCAGAACATTTTTGGTTGGCTACTCTCAGTTAACATGCATCTTGCCATATCAAGCCAAGTTCTCCAACTCCTCTCAGCTGTCCTATTCTGATGGGGTGAATATGCAGCTAAAGTTTTTTATGTCTGATGACAGTTTTGCTGAGCAGGGACTGACATTCATTTGACAGGGTTTCCCCCAGTGCATTATAATCCTGGTGGGCCACCAGGCAGTACTTGACCCCCCCCCCCCCCACTAGGATAAAAGAGTCACTGTTTTATTTATTTGAAACAAATTAAATGCATGTTAAAACTAGTGACATTCAAGAAACAGTGGATCTGTAGTTGATTAACAATCCAAGGAAATAAGCGGCAGTGGAGCGGCTGCCATGACTGGACAGTGGACATGAAGCATACAGAGCTAGTAACAGATGTGTAAGTGTCCAGGGAAAACTTGTTAATAACTAGTGCCATGTCTGGATTTGGGAGGATATGTGCTGTCATCAGATGCTACAACAGGGTTATGTGGTCACCCATAAAACAGTGCAGCATTTGCCTGACCCATCCAGAGCTCAGGTCATTCTGACCGTCTAGTAATGATAATGACCTGTAATTGTTTTTTTACTGCTCATCACTGAATTAATAAAATAGTCCTGAATATCTACAAGGAAAAAAAAACAATGTAGCCTTAGCATGTCAACATTAGCTTGCAACGAATGTCATCATGTCATGTATGTTTAGTCTATTTTATGCTTTATCCTAATTTAATATATTATTTCTATTATATATTTATGAAATTTCATAATTATAGCTGAAACATTATTTTTAATCACGCAGGCTAATTAAATGCCAGTTAGCCTGGTTAGCCTATTCAATGTAGCCTGTGTTTTCAAAACCAACTCATTTTATTCATGCCGTCATCCCATGGTCTCAGTCACCAGAATGTTTTACCATACAACAACTAGTTATTGATGACATAGCTGAGTTTAATGATCAACACCTGCCCAGCAATGGCGCTACCACAAGATGGCGACGGACACAATTCCCTCCTCCAGGCCCGGACTGGCACACAGGACAACTGGGACATTTCCCGGTGGCCCGTCTGCTCAGTGGCCTGCCTGGCCTAACATGCCCCCCCTCAAAAAAAATCAGCATGCCTGTTAACAATGGTAACATGCTCGGAGCTCGGCGGAGTCAGAGCAGTAGTGATTGGTAGTGTGTGTGTGTGTGTGTGTGTGTGTGTGTGTGTGTGTGTGTGTGTGTGTGTGTGTGTGTGTGTGTGTGTGTGTGTGTGTGCTTTTTTTAAAGAATCTCATTGTGATTGGTTCGTCCCTTTATTCTCCGTTGTGGACCCACCCCTGTAGCGTTCAGTTAATGCTAACCATAAAACACGGTCGATTTATGCAAAAACAAAACAATGAATAACAGCGTTGAGAAAAAAAGGAAAGGTGGACACCAGGGACAGTTGGATAGGAAAAGAAGGTCGCTCGAGGAAGAGGGGATGAAATGTCAGAAATTAACTGACTTGTTTGTTAAATCTAGCAGCAGCCAGAGTGGCACTGCTGCTAGCTCTGCAGCCACAACAGCATCACCCAGTGAGTTTATAACCAGTTTTCACAGCAGACACCCCAGGCCACAATATATATATATATATATATATATATATATATATATATATATATATATATATATATATATATATATATATACCAATGATGCGCGGGCTGACCCGAAGTGAGCGGGTTCCCGCGGTCAACCGCGGTTACGGGTCATTAAAAATATTTTCGGGTTGCGGTCGGTCGGGTCGTTTGTCATTTCAGACAACAGCTAGCTTAATATCGTATTAGCTTCAACAACACACCGGCGCTAAACAGATAAACAACACACCATTCTAATATCTATCTGAACTGTACTGTGTTATTCATGTCCCCATGTGGCATTTACACACAGTAATGACCCAGGAGTATATGAATAAAGAGAAAAAGAAGGCGAGATGGCTATGTTGGCATGGTTACTGAGCAGCGTGTCTAAACACATTCATAGCCGTGGTGCATTCAACAGCATGGGATATTTGAAAACTGACAGGAAATGAGTTATTCCTGAATAAATATAATTAAACAAACTGTTTGGGCTCTATTAACTGAATTCCCGTGAGGGTGACGTACAACATCGGAAGTATCCTACGGTACGTAGGGAGAAAGAGAGAAAGTCAAGTTAGGAGAATGGCAGCTCTGGAAATATACAAACAAAAAAAGTTAAGGTTTGGGACACATTCATTGAGATTTTAAGATGATTTCTTTTCCGTGGAAACTGGGTTCAAATGTCTCTTTGGCTGTCACAGTTTGTCGATCCCAATAACATTGGATTTTAACATGGAAATTAATGCAGGTATGTGAGTAAGGTCATATGATGTTCATAAAGACCATTGATTACATTTTTAAAATGTGGGTCGAGTGCGGGTCGGGTCCGTTCTATTCAAATACATTTATTGCTGTCCGAGCTGCGGTTGGTTAAGTTAAAAAAAGCGGTTGGTTGCAGGTCGTTCATACATCGACCGACCCAAGCATCACTGACATTATATACTCAACAAAAATATAAACGCAACACTTTTGTTTTTGCTCCCATTTTTCACGAGATGGACTTAAAGATCTAAAATTCATTCCAGATACACAATATTACCATTTCTCTCAAACATTGTTCACAAATCTGTCTAAATGTGTGATAGTGAGCACTTGTGCTTTGCTGAGATAATCCATCCCACCTCACAGGTGTGCCACATCAAGATGCTGATCTGACATCATGATTAGTGCACAGGTGTGCCTTATACTGCCCACAATAAAAGGCCACTCTGAAATGTGCAGTTTTGTCTCACAGCAAAATGCCACAGATGTCACAAGCATTGAGGGAGCGTGCAATTGGCATGTTGACAGCAGGAATGTCAACCAGATCTGTTGCTCGTGCATTGAATGTTCATTTCTCCACCATAAGCCGTCTCCAAAGCGTTTCAGGGAATATGGCAGTACATCCAACCGGCCTCACAACCGCAGACCACGTGTGACCACACCAGCCAAGGACCTCCACATCCAGCAGGTTCACCTCCAAGATCGTCTGAGACCAGCCACTCAGACAGCTGCTGAAACAATTGGTTTGCATAACCAAACAATTTCTGCACAAACTGTCAGAAACCGTCTCAGGGAAGCTCAACTGCATGCTCGTCGTCCTCATCGGGGTCTTAACCTGACTCCAGATCGTCGCCGTAACAGACTTGAGTGGGCAAATGCTCACATTCGATGGCGTCTGGCACGTTGGAGAGGTGTTCTCTTCACGGATGAATCTGGGTTTACATTGTTCAGGGCAGATGGCAGACAGTGTGTGTGGCGTCGTGTGGGTGAGCGCTTTGCTGATGTCAATGTTGTGGATGGAGTGGCCAATGGTGGTGGTGGGGTTATGGTATGGGCAGGCATCTGTTATGGACGAAGAACACAGGTGCATTTTATTGATGGCATTTTGAATGCACAGAGATACCGTGATGAGATCCTGAGGCCCATTGTTGTGCCATACATCCATGAACATCACCTCATGTTTCAGTATGATAACGCACGGCCCCATGTTGCAAGGATCTGTACACAATTCTTGGAAGCTGAAAATGTCCCAGTTCTTGCATGGCCAGCATACTCACCGGACATGTCACCCATTGAGCATGTTTGGGATGTGCTTGACCGGCGTATTCGACAGCGTGTACCAGTTCCCACTAATATCCAGCAACTTCACACAGCCATTGAAAAGGAGTGGACCAACATTCCACAGGACACAATTGACAATCTGATAAACTCTATGCGAAGAAGATGTGTTGCACTGCATGAGGCAAATGGTGGCCACACCAGATACTGACTGGTTCTGAGTCCCCAGACCCCCAATAAAGCAAAAAAAATGCACATTTCAGGGTGGCCTTTTATTGTGGACAGTCTAAGGCACACCTGTGCACTAATCATGATGTCAGATCAGCATCTTGATGTGGCACACCTGTGAGGTGGGATGGATTATCTCAGCAAAGCACAAGTGCTCACTATCACACATTTAGACAGATTTGTGAACAATGTTTGAGAGAAATGGTAATATTTGTGTATCTGGAATGAATTTTAGATCTTTGAGTCCATCTCATGAAAAATGGGAGCAAAAACAAAAGTGTTGCGTTTATATTTTTGTTGAGTGTATATATATATATATATATATATGTGTGTGTAACTATATAGCATTTTAATATTGAGTCAGGGAGAGAATGAGAGAGAACTACTGTACTGTGAGCTGTTGTCATGCATTAGTTTAATAGTGCAGTGTTGTGTCACAGCCAGTGTAATAGTATCATTTTAATTGCTGTAAGGAAATTACAAAAGGTATTTGGAGGTGAAAAAAACAAAAATTTTGCCTCCGTGGTGCTGGAAGTGGCCTGGATGTTGTGGGATATTCCCGGCTTGAAATCCTGATCCAGTCCGGGCCTGACCTCCTCCGATCGGTGTATATCCGGCCTTAGATGTCACTCACAAGCATTGACGGTGTGTTTTAGCCCCCCCCACAAAAGCCCTCAAAAGTTCTTGGGTTGATAACGCATTTGATCACAACTCTGGTTGCGGGTTTAATGTACGTGGGTACAGGTTTGTAAAGTGGACCGTACAGGACTCTGTACTTCTGTCTCATGTCTAGTGCAGGCACTTGACCTTTCGCTGGTGGGGAGTCTTTAATATGAATCAATGTTAAGTCCTGTTTCATTATTTGACTTTAGCTGAAATTAGAAGCTATACTTTGCTAGTGCTAAATGTCAGACAGATGAGTCTCATTGGTTCTTTTTCAAAAAGCAAGTAAGTGTGATGAACTGAAAAACATACTGGAAAAAGGGCTGATATTGGTGGAAGATGATGATTATTATCAAGGTGCGATTTATAAAAAAAAAAAAAAACAAGGGGGGGGGGGGTGTTTCCCACAGAAAAAAGTTTGTGTTGGATGTTCTGTTGCTCATTCCCACATGAATAGCTTAAATGAGGCTCTAACCACTAAATTAACATTTCAAATCAACAGTTTTTCTCTAATGGTGCAGTTCATGTGGCCTTTCCTATTTCCCTGTTGGGGGGGTCAACTGGGTCCATATATGTGGTGTTCATTTGCTCATGAATGGGAAGTTTTTCCCAGATATTATCTGCTAGTGTGCGAGGGCACAGTATGGCGGTGCACCCGGAACCGGGGTTTGGTTCTCTCTGAGTGCAAAAACTGAGCCATGAGATCCGTCCCCATATGGGCCACGTTTGGAGGGGGGTACCGGGGGTTGAGCCAGTGGGAGTCAGGTTGGGACAGTTTGCCGCCCTGTCCTTTCGCCCCCTGTGTCTGTGTGTATAAGTTCCAATGCAGCTTTTGCTTTTTAATCTGCCTCCCTATTTCTGCTTTGAGCACATTTATCTTGTGTGTACACTTCACACTGCAGATTAGACATTTGAGTTTTACTGTTAATTTTTATCCCCTCTGTGACACCTTCCAACTTTAACACATCCTCATAATTACAGTGACCTACAATTACATGCAATATTTGAACATCATAATTGCCTGGTTGTCATGACTTTCCAATGTTCTGCGAGCTAATTGGGTCTGCAAATTAAGGCAAACTGTTTCCCAAAGCGTGTGGTTGACCCAACTCCCTCAAATGCCTTAGTTTGTTACTGTTTGAAGCCAGAAAAGGCAGAGTTGAAGCTTAAACCAATCACATCACTCTTTCCTCTGACGTATCCAGGGGGGCTAACTGGTAGATTAAACTCTTACCAAAGGTGGAAACGTCTTTCCTTTTAATAAAGGCCTCCAGGGTTAGCGATGGTGTTAGCTCTCTGTTCCGATTCCAACAAGAATTTCCAGCTGAAATCTTTCATGACAGCATCTATGGTGGTATCAACATCTTGCCACTGCTCCATGCTTGTAATAAAGCACTTCTGTAAAGAATCCTGGGGTTCTGCTCGCAGTTTGTCACTGCGTTGAACATGTCTCTACCCAGAGAAACATGCTCAATGTTAATTGGCTTCCAACAAAGAGAGTGGAGATCATGATTTCTCCTGAGGTTGGAAAGCTGTAGATAGCACCTGCCTGGACAGACTAGTTGCAGTAACACCGTTCAGTGTTGCATTAAACTAGGATGAGCGGGGCCAGGCTAACATCATAAAACCTATGACGATGATCAACATCATGTGTAACAGTTCTTAAATAGAACAGTCTATCATACACCTGGATGTCAAATGTAACACTTCTGGTGAATGAGTCTATTCTGACTGGGGATGTTAACCGATGACCGTTTGACTGATGGTTGACCGCATCAACGTTGTCTGGTCATAATTTTCTGTCGTCGTTTAAAAATAGCCTGCATTTGTCATTCCACTGCACAAAGTCTTTTGCATTATAGTGTAGACTATAAAGAGGAAGTTTTGTGATCTCTCTATAGCATATCTTGAAAAATGAATTTGAGCATTAGCAATACAAGATGGAATTTATTAATAGCAGTGCTCAATTAATCTGTGTGGTACGACCATTTCACACCAGTTTAGAACATTTGCTCAAAACATAAACAAAACACAAAGCTGACTTGAGGTAATAGAACTTCTCGCGCTAACAGCTAGAGCAGAGCTGGTGAACCCTGGTCCTTGAGAACCACAATCCAGCATGTTTTAGATGTGTCCCTCTTCCAACACACCTGATTCAAATGATCAGCCCATCATCAAGTTCTACAGAAGAATGATGATTGTCAGGTGTGCTAGATGAGGTATACATTTAAAACCTGCTGCATTGTGGCTCTCCAGGACCAGGGTTGGCCACCCCTGAGCTCCAGACTGGGACAGATAGTTGTCACCATGAAACCCAAAAGCATGGTGCAGTATTGCACCATACAATATTGTCCAAAACAAGTCGAAACATTCATAAATACCCACAAATGGCTCTTTTATATGCAATATATATATATATATATATATATATGTATACAGTGTCAGCTTTAGAGCCCACATCGATAACTGTATCGGCATGTAAGTAATGCTTGTATAAGCATTCAAGAATAGCAGCCTTTTTATTCAAATGTGTTCCAAGTATGACATTTTTGGACAGCGCCTGGACATATCCTCTCATAAACATGTTTTCAAATACTAATTTGTTGTAGTATTACTGTAAAATGTTCATCTGCACTGGGTAAGACCTACAGCTGTGGTCCTATAGTGTTTGTCAGCTCTCACAGAGCAGACACACTTAATCAGGTGATTTACTAAGGACAAATTCAGGCGAGATAAAAATTTATTTTATTTCACTGTGTTCCAACCTAAAATACTCAGTGCCAGTAACAGTGAGAATGATTTTGAGTGTACTGGGAAAAAAATGCAGGGTGTCAGCTTTAAAAAGAAACCAGCCCCATGTATGTCCTCCAAATGGTCCAAGAACAGCATTCAATTTCCTTTTATTAAGACATTTAGGTGAGATTTAAGTTAAATTCAGTGGAAGTTTAAAGGGTTAAAATGTGAACTAACTGAAGCACCACTGTGTTTGTGTGAGCCGGAAAAACAAGTGTTTTCTTTTCTCGGTGACCGACTTTAACTGGTTAATGTAATGTTTTTATGAACTTCACCATCCCTACTTCCGACCTTCCTTGAAGATGACTGTCGCTTCCTGGGTCATTGCTGTCTTCACTGAGAAGACATCCTGTGGAAAAGACGGGACGTACAGCACCCCAGTAAGCATGGTTTCCACCACTTCACCCTTGTTTCCCTCAGGTAAACTCTGGCTGTACTTTTGTTCAGGGTGATAGCGCTGGTCCTCTCCATCAGCTCCAGGACATGCTTGTGTGGCGGGAAACTTTGGTCATTGTCCTTGAAGTCAGCAGTGTCCCTTATGATGTGGCTCCTTTATCAACCATGAGGCCCTCATCCTTCACTGACGCGGCTGTCTCTCAGTTGGTCCAATGACTGAAGGGTTGGCAGTTTGCGTCTGGCTGTCCATGTGTCAAAGTGTCCCTGGGCAAGACACTGAACCCTGACTTAGTCTCCCAGTAGGACTGACAGAACCTTAGAAACCTACTGGTGTATGAGTGTGTGTGAATGGGTGAATGTGAGGCTAATGTAAAGAGCTTTGAACCATGAAGGTGGAAAAGAACTATATAAGTGCAGAACATTTACCATTCACTCCTCTGACCATGACGTCATCCACCCTCATCCAAACGTGTGGTCCTGCTCATCCACTGCTCACTTCACCAGCAGTTTGCATCCTTGTGTGTGGAACTCTTGCACAAACTCCACCGCTGTCTGTGTTCTATGTGCTCACCCGTAGCAGAAGTCACTCTCCAGCCTTCTGTCCATGCTCACTTTCATGTTCCAGGTGTCTTGTCCTCTCTCCTTCATCCCGCTGTCATCCTCTGAGCAAGCAACATGGACTTTTTCTGTGCTCTCATATCTCCTCAGCTTAGTTTGAAACTCTGTGAAGGTTCACTTTTCATCACTTTGTGTTAAAGTTAAGTACAGTAGGAGCTAAAGCCTTTAGTTATCAGGCCCCTGTCTTATGGAATCAGCTTCCCTTTAATATTAAAGACACCGAAACAGTCTCTACATTTAAAAATTAGGCTTAAAACATTCCTGTTTGAGAAAGACTATGGTCAGGTTAGTTAAAAATGATGTGACTCATACATCATGGATACATGATGTATGAGTCACAGTTCAGTCTAGGCTGCCCTAGGAGTTAGAATGCTGGGGGAAGTACAGACACTGAGTTCTTTCTTCTCTTTCTCTCTCACACCTGTTTCTGTCATTTTTATAACCTATCTTTCATACCAAGTCTGTTCATGACTAGTCACCTGGTGTCCCCTTTCCCCCCTCCCCCCCCCTGGGGGGAGTGGTGGCTCTCCTGACAGTGTCTGCACAGGAGCCATGGACGACAGGATCTGCAGTATCTCGCCTGTGCCGACCTGTGACCCCGGACCACTGCCCCTGCCTGTCTGGACCAGCCCCCCCTCCTGCATTTATACATGGACGTTCATCTATAGTCTGTCCGTCCATGGGAGTGGATCTGTCCTTCAATGTGGTTCTCCTCAAGATTTCTTCTTTTTCCCACTGGGTTTGGAAGTTTTTTCTTGCCGAGAAGGAGGGTCTAAGGACAGGGGATGCCTGGGACTTTTCATGTATTTCTGTAGTTGATTGTGTTTTTGTAAAGCCCTCTGAGACGACTTTGTTGTGATTTAGGGCTTTATAAATAAAATTGAATTGAATTGAATTGAATTAAATGGATGGAAAATGGCTTCAATGAGTCTGGCAGGCCCTTCAGAATCACTTAAAGCTTCTGCTGCAGTTCTCACTGGTGTAATAGTAGTCTGTGTGTGAATGACATCATCTGTGATATTGTCATTAACTGCTTTCTGCAGATGGAAGCTCTGTGCACCAGCTGATCACTCATTCTTTAGCGCCTTTCTGCCATCAACCGCTCTGTCTCTCATCACCAGAGACAGGCTTTGACCATCCAATAGTTGGATCACTTCTGCATACACTTCATCTTCTGCTGCACCCTCGCTGGCCTCACCAGGTGCTTCACTCTGTAAGGTGCCCTTCAACTTAATCAGACGCAGCTGCACAACAAACGGTTTCTCACAGTTCATAGTGCTGCCATAGTTTAAAGGAATAGAAGGCAGTAGACAGAGACCAACATGGCCACAGTATTCACTTCAATTGTATTTATAAAGCCCCCAATCACAACAAAGTCATCTCACGGGGCTTTACAAAAACACAATCAACTATAGAAATAGATAAAAGGTTCCAAACATCCCCTGTCCTTAGACCCACCTCAGCAAGAAAAACTCCAAAACCCAGTGGGCAAAAGAAGAAATCTTGGGGAGAACAGATCCACTCCCATGGATGGACAGGCTATAGATGAACGTCCATTTGTAGATTGGGGGGGGGGGTGGCAGGTCCATCCACCAGACAGGCAAGGGAGGTGGTCTGGAGAAACCAGGTGACTAGCCATGAACAGACTGGGTATGTAAGATAAGTTTAAGTACAGAAGTACAGACACGAGAGAGATAGAGAAAGAACTCAGTGTCTGTACTTCCTCCATCATTCTCTCTCCTAGTGCAGCTTAGACTTAAACTGTGACTTCAGTCTGTTTTTAACTAACCTGACCATAGTCTTTCTCAAACAGGAATGTTTTCAACCTAATTTTAAATGTAGAGACTGTGTCGACCTCTTTAATATTAAGTGGAAGCTGATTCCATAAGGCTCTAGCTCCTACTGTACTTTTAGAAACCCTGGGAACTTTCAATAAACCTGCATTCTGAGAACGAAGGGTTCTATTGGGCTGGTACGGAACCAGATCATCTTTAAGTTAAGAGGGGCCCATACCATTAATGGTTTTATATGTAAGGAGGAGGATTTTAAATTTAATTCTAAACTCAACTGGTAGCCAATGAAGGGTTTGGAGCACAGGCGTGATAGGGTTAGGGGTCAGGGGTCAGGGTTTGGAGCACAGGGGTGATGTGTTCTCTTCTATTTGATCCTGTTAATAATCTTGCTGCTGCATTTTGAACCAGTTGAAGCTTTTTAAGGAATATTTAGGACATGCTACAAGTAAGGATTAATAATAATCTAATCTAGATGTAATAAATGCATGAATTAATTTTTCTGCATCATTTTTAGACAAAATATTCCTAATTTTGGCTAATGTTGTGCAAGTGAAAGAAGGCTGTTCTACATGTTTGGTTAATGTGTGCTTTGAATGAAAGATTTGGATCAAATAAAACTCCTAAATTTTTAACTGTGGCACTGGGTGTTACACTTAAGTTGTCTAAAGTAACTATCTGGTCAGTTAGGGAGTCTCTCACATTTTTAGGGCCAATTATGACTTCAGTTATTTCAAGGTTCAATAAAAGATAATTGTCACTCATCCAAGTTTTTATGTCTTGGACACATGTACTTAGTTTATCTATTTGCCTGGTCTGATCAGGTTTAATCGATAAATATAGCTGTGTGTCATCTGCATAACAATGGAAATTAATGCCATGATTTCTAATGATGTTACCTAAAGGGAGCATATATAGTGTAAACAAAATAGGCCCAAGGACTGACCCTTGGGGCACGCCATAACTGACTGGGGAAAGGCGATGATTGTTGATTTAGGTTAAATTGGTAGCGATTAGATAAATATGATTTAAACCAGCAGAGGGCTGCTCCTCTAATACCTATGTAACATTTTAATCTGTGCACTAAGATACTGTGGTCAACGGTGTCAAAGGCTGCACTAAGGTCTAATAACACCAGGACCGATATTAATTCATCATCAGCGGCTGATAAGTCATTAGTGACTTTGACTAATGGAGTTTCAGTCTCTGATGAGCGCGAAAGCTAGACTGATGAGTTGGAACCAACATGGCCACAGTAGGAACCGCCTGCTTTGCCTCATTTCTTCTTCGGAAACAAATGTGATATAAAGAGAAGCTTCGTCCATTTGAATAAAAACAGGAAACGCTGCTGAGTTTTAGTTTAAAGACACTTTTATTGATAAACAATAGTTTAAACAGAAAGACCTGATACTTTTGATGTTCAGCTACAGGAACTGGTCCAGGTCAAGGAACTGGTCAAGGTCATGAAACTGGTCCAGATTGAGGAACTGGTCATGAAAACCACGTAGGAAAAGATCAGTTGAATTGTCATTAGTGGGTCCAACACTAGTGGTTTCGACACTAGTAGACCCAACACTAGTGGGTTAAACATACAGCATCTGTTTCCATAGCAAAAACTTCACGTCCCCTAAACAGCCTTAACCATCACCCTTCTGTGGACACCTATAACCACGCCCTCCTCATATAACCACGCCCACGTCATATAACCATGCCCACTTCATATAACCACGCCCTCCTCATATAACCACGACCACCTCATATAACCACGCCCACTTCATATAACCACGCCCTCCTCATATAACCACGCCCACCTCATATAACCATGCCCACTTCATATAACCACGCCCACCTCATATAACCATGCCCACTTCATATAACCACGCCCACCTCATATAACCACGCCCACGTCATATAACCATGCCCACTTCATATAACCACGCCCTCCTCATATAACCACGACCACCTCATATAACCACGCCCACTTCATATAACCACGCCCTCCTCATATAACCACGCCCACCTCATATAACCATGCCCACTTCATATAACCACGCCCACCTCATATAACCATGCCCACTTCATATAACCACGCCCACCTCATATAACCATGCCCGCTCCCACAACTCCAAAAATAAAAACCATCAGCCCTGTTTTCTGGATTATAAGAACGTTAAGTTCCAATCTCAATTCACCCTTTGGCAGTCGAGCCATGGAAAAGGGGGAGGGGTCTATACTGTTGAAGGTTTTTGAATATTTTTTGATTTTTTTGCCACTTATTTTATATTGATTTCCTTTTTTTTGTGATTTTTAATGGATCTTGTGGATATGTTTTCCTTCATACAATGTCTGTCTTTTGGTTTATTTTTCTGAATTTTGTGGGAAATTTGACAGACACAACAGTCAACCAACAGTGTTTTAACGCTTTTCTTTTCACTTCCAGATTAAACTAGATTAGTCTGGCATTCTGCTAGCACTAGGCTGATGCTAGAACTAGCTTACGACAAACGCATTCAGTGCACATATATTCATTTCTTTCATGAAAAATTAATCAATATAGATTAAAAAAGAACATTTATTTGTAACAAATCTACAGTAAAACTGACTAATCTGATTAAACAGTCATTTGACAACACTAGTTAATCCACATGAAGACATCCCATAATACTACACCATGGCCAGTTCGTGTGTTATAGATCAATACAATTATTAGAAAACAGCAGATAAGGACAACGCATAGTGTTTAATGGTTCAAGTGGACAGTTTTCATAAGGTTTGTTTGAAGTGGATAAAATAAAATCTAATTCACTTCAGTTTCTAATCCTTAAAACAGTTCCACATTCAGACCAATCTGAAAAACCCCAGAAATAAATCAAACAATTAACTTTGTTTTAAAAATCGACTGCTGCACAGCTTTTACCTGCAGGGGGTTAAAAGTATAAAACCTCCTTTTAATGCACATTAGCACTTACAAGTATTGAACTGGACATTTTATTTATTATCCATGGTGTGTCTATAAATGTTTTTTTTTTTTACCTCTGCACACACACACTCTTATGATACGGTGCTGATGAGATGACAAATTCTTATTTATAATTTAAATTTGTACTGAGATGCTCCAATTTTCTCATACATTCAATGGACAATGACATTCTATTTTAATTATTTGGTGAATAATATTCTGCCTTAGTTTATCATTTACAGAGGTATATTATAACATACAGATGCAGTGGATCAAATATAGTATCAGGCAGACTATAGAGACAATTACACAGTTTTAATTCACAAATTTAGCCACATCATTACTTCTTTGTTTTTAAACTCACAGCTCAATATGATGTCAACTGGGCTGGAACAATAAAATAAGAATGGATGAAAAGAAATAATGTTAAAATGTTCAGAAATATGAATATAAAATATATAAAAATGTTGACAAAAATGAACAAATATGGATAAATGAAAAAAACCAAACGTACACAAAAATGAACTAATATTTGATAAAAAAAAAAAAATTAAAAGAAATAATAAATACATGTTTAACTGTTTTAGAGTGAAAATACATTCAAAATTATTCTTTAAAAAAAAGGAGAACAACAAACAAAATGAAGAAAAACAAGTGTAATTTTAACAATATTCTGTCTCAGTTTATCA